>JACCGJ010000287.1:0-27769 GCA_013407085.1 Atriophallophorus winterbourni | reverse complement strand
ACATCAGCACGTGAACAAACCCACTAGGTTCCGCGATGGATGCACTCCATCCACTCTTGACTTGATGCTGTCGTCTCAGCTAGAAGCTGTCAAGAATGTCAAGTTCCTACCCCCTCTTGGCAAAAGCGACCACGTAATGTTAGGCTTCGAAGCGTTGTTGCGTTTTCACAAACCTCTTGCGCGCCCTAGACGTAATTTTAGGCGTGTTGACTGGGGCCTACTTTTACAGTCATCAAAATCTTACCTTCTGTTCTAGAGTGATTCTAGTGTAACTGAAAACTGGGACAGAATTTGCAGATTTCTTAACGGGCTACAAACCTGCATGCTCCACTGCAATGCGTGAATAAGCACCAGCGGCCACCCTGGTGGTCTCCCAGCGTTCGTCGTTCTATTCGTAAACGTGATCGCTTATGGAGGCAATATAGGCTATCGCTCATCTCTGGTTCGTGGGTCCGTTACAGAACCGCCCGAAACGCTTGTGTCAAAATGCAGCGTGTGCTCAAACAGAAGTTTGAGTTATCCTTAGCCAGGGATGCTAAATCCAACCCGAAAGGGTTTTACAGTTACGCGCAATCTAAAGGAAAAACTAGGGTAAACATCGGTGACTTAAAACTGGAGGATGGACAAGTAGCTACTAGGGACCTAGCTAAGGCGGCAGCCTTCTCAAAGTTTTTCAGTAGCGTTCAGCGTAGGGATAATTCTTTACTCACACCGCCTGAGTTGCCTAACTTTCCATCTGGTGTCCCTGCACTAGATGATTTGTCCTTTAATGAGGCGGAGGTGTATGGAGCTCTTATTCATGTTCGTGCTAACAAGGCTGAGGGTCCGGATCACATCCACTCAATTATGTTGAGAAATCTCGCCCCAGTGCTTGCAGAACCACTATGTGAGCTCTTCACTTCATGTTTGCACTCGGCAATGGTTCCTCGTGAGTGGAAAGAAGCCATAGTAGTACCAATACACAAAGGTGGTTGCAGGTCGATTCTTGGTAACTATAGACCAGTCAGCCTGACCAGCATCGTCTCGAAAGTATTGGAAAGACTTATACGCGACAAAATCTGCCAGCATCTCTGCCAGCATTCTCTACTTAGTGTAGCTCAACATGGATTCCTGAAAGGGAGGTCTTGTTTGACTAACCTCTTGAGTTTCCTCAATATTGCTACGAAACGGTTGGATGAAGGGAAGCCGGTCGAAGCGCTCTACCTAGATTTTAGCAAGGCTTTCGATTCCGTCAGCCACAGATTTTTAGAAACTAAGCTGGCCGCAAAAGGCATACGGGGTAGTTTACTTGCTTGGATAAAATCATTCCTGACAGGTAGGACCTTTAGAGTGCGAGTAGAATCTACGTTGTCGATCCAAACGGAGGTGATAAGTGGGGTGCCTCAGGGGTCTGTGCTAGGTCCGCTGCTCTTTCTAATTTTTATCGATGACTTGTCGCCTATTTTGGAGTGCCCGTGCTTCATTTTTGCGGATGACGTGAAGTTCATTGGTTAAACGAATGAAGATACTCTGTTGCACGACCTCGAGCGGGTCATTGACTGGTCCATACTTTGGGACCTCCCACTGAACCTCAATAAGTGCCAACTCTTGTCTGCTCTGGTCGACAAGATCACAGTCCAGGTGTCAGGTACTCCTATTAGCGTTGATGCCACACAGCGGGTTAAGGACTTGGGTGTTCTAGTTTGAGCTGACTTCAAATGGGAGGACCAATGCGCTGTTGCAGCGCAACGTGCACGCAATGTGCTCTTTCGGTTGAAGTCGGTGCTTTCCAGCAGAAGTCCCGACGTGTTCCTGCCACTTTACAAGGCGTTCGTCAGGCCGCATTTTGAATATTGTGTCCAGGCGTGGTGTCCTCACTACCAGAAGGATATCATTCGACTTGAAAGCGTCCAGCGACTAGCAACACGCATGATTGAGGGTCAGCGTGGGGAAAGTTATGCTGATCGCCTTTGGGCTCTGGGTCTTTTCTCTCTTAAGCGTCGTCGTTTGAGAGGTGATTTGATTGAAACCTTTAAGATCTTAAAGGGCTTAAGCGGCGTTAATCCAGATGACATCTTTACCTTAAGTCCTAAGCTGGGCACTCGCAGACACGCACTCAAGCTCGCTAAGGAACGATGTCGACTAGATTCTAGGAAAAACTTTTCAGCTTCAGGGTGGTCAACTTCTGGAACAAGCTCCCTGAAGAACTTATCTCCTGTAGTTCCGTCTCAACTTTCAAGCAGGGTTTAGACCGTGACTGGGGTAAGTTATTCTTTGATTACATCCCATGATTACCATGCTTAGGTTGTCCTCCATTTTGCTCGCTATTCACTGTAGCAATTTTAGAGCATCTTCCTATTCTTGATTCTCCATCAGCTGACCTCTCACCGTGCTGGTGAAGAGAAACTGCCTTTTCTTTTTTTCCAGCATCGATTATTGCGCGTTGCTGTCCTACTACTATCCTACTACTACAGCGCCTGGCACCGCGATCATCAGAGATTGCAAACAGAGAAGAAAGAAAAATACCTTTTGGCAGTGCATCGATTATAGCGCGGTGCTCCTCCAACTACATTCTCCTAGTCCTACGACCATCAGAGGTTCCACACGGAGAAAAAGGATTGACCCTTAGACAGTGGTGGGCGCTTCTCCGCAGCATTCCACCGAAAGAAATTCTAGACGCTCGATTGGCTTGTCAGCCACATACTGTCCTGTGCAAACTGATCTGAACTGAACTGAACTGAAGAAGAAGAACAACAACAACAACAATAAATTAAACTTTTTCGCGCATCAAGGTCACATTTTTAAAAAACGTACGGCTTCATATCAAAAAAGGTTGTAGGAACTTCCTTATTACATCTTGTCCTGATAAGAGCATAAGTAGCAATTCTCGTGTGAGCATCATCACTGAATTTTCCGGCACGATGGTTCCACCTAAATAGGTAGTCTCCGGAGAGAACCATTGTCCAGCAAACTCAGATACGCCACTAAAGCGTGTTCATCGTGTTGGCGTGTGGAAGAGTGCCAAAAGTGAGTCTAGCCACTCTCCAAGTTGAATTTCTCTTTCAGTCTGAGTGTGAGCAGTTCTTTACAAGTTACATTGTTTTAAATGAAACTAACAAAGGGAAACATGTTGTCGTGCCCGACGACAGGAAGGAATCCGACAGGTCAAAGAATTCACGCTATGATGTAAATTATAACAGAATGCGCCGTTCTTCAGAAAAGGATGGCTTTTTGTCAAGTATGGAAATCACGGATGGATCTGGGGATGAAAACGATAATCACCGTATTTTCCATGAAATTCCACAGCTCGTGATTAGCGACCTTCAATGTACGGCAGAACTTCAGGCCACGCAAGGCGAATCCACTGTCTTAAGCAGCACACCAAAAAACGTGCTGACTCCTCGGGTATTACGCCCGAGGATCAACCTGGATTAAGTGTGAATATATCGCGAGACACGGTCGCCACAGTGATATACGGAAACTCATGTAGTATCCGAAATAAGTGGTCTGAACTCTCCATCCTAGCGCATGAGTTACGACCGCATGTAATGGCACTGTCCGAAACCTAACTATCTGAAACTGACCATATTCCTGACTCAATTTGTAGTAGTTATTCTGTGGTCAGATGTGATTGGCCAGGTGAACTAAACAGGGGTGGAGTTGCTATCTTTCTCAGACTAGGTCTTCGAACTTTAGAATCGAGCGTTAGGCTTAGCACGCACAACGTCCAACTTGTAACGCAGGTATAGAATCACAACAGTCAGATAGAACGAAACGATTGATAGATATAGCGCTTTACTCGTCTAGAATCAGAATAGGACAGCTGAAATAGAGAGGAGATATATAGTTTGGAAGAAGAATGTATACATAATTAATATTGTTCAAAACGTATAACGTATTTTCACGACATTCTCCCCGGCTGAAGGAAAAGGTTACCAGCAGTGATTGTTAGGCTTCGCGGTTACGCAAACAGTATGGATGAACGCGTTGCTGCCGCTGCAAGAGGTCCGAATTATTCAATTGTTCAGAAGTGGTTTGAGATTGATCAGTTGGTGAAGTGTTGATTTCAATTGGCTTTAGGGATTCGGAACGAGTATTCACGGGCGCGATTTCTGTATCAGAGTCCTGCCGTCCTTCACTCGGTAATGGTGTTAATCGACGTAACGACACCGTTTCCGTTTTCCCATCGGCATGAACAATATCAGCGTATTGTGGGTTACAATGCACAATATCGACTTGTTCAACGGCTTGATCATATTTTGATGTGCGATCGAATCGTTTAAACAAGACTGGACCCGTTGTGGTCAACCAGGTTGGTAATGAAGAACCAGTTGGCGATCGTCGAGTAAAATTGAACATCCGTTCATGTGGTGTGGAGTTTGTCGCCGTGCATAAGAGAGACCGAATTGAATGAAGAGCATCCAGTAATACGGCTTCCCACTGGTTTAAAGACAAGTCTTTGGTGCGAAGAGCTAAAGATATAGTCTTCCACAAGGTTCCATTAAGTCGCTCTACTTGACCATTAGCTTGTGGATTGTATGCTGTGGTGTGACTCATAGCGACTCCTTTATCAAGTAAAAATTGCTTAACGTCCGTTGAAATAAAAGATGAACCCCGATCAGAATTATTATATGCGGGGGTGCCGAAAATTGCAAATACCTGGGATAGGCGGTCTATCACCGTAGTGGATAGCATATCGGGACATGCGAATGCAAACGGGAATCTCGAAAATTCATCTATAATTGTCAGAAGATATCGGTTTCGGGTGATTGAGGGCAACGGACCTTTGAAATCGATACTGAGCCGCTCGAATGGTTGGGTAGCTTTGATTAGATTGCCAGAAAAATTGAAAAATTTCGGCTTGAGTTGAGCGCAGACTATGCACTCAGAAACGGTCCGTTTAACATCATCGACGGAGAATGGTAAGTTTTTTTACCTTACAAAGTGGTAAAATCTTGTAACGCCAGGATGACAGAGAGATTCGTGCAAATATTTTAGTTTTGACAACGTACCAACACTGGCACAGACATTTCGTGAAAGTGTGTCTGCCACAAGGTTGTCTCTACCTGGCCTATAGACCGCATCGAAGCTAAAAGGTGATAATTCCACTCTCCAGCGTTGAATTTTATTGTTTTTAATTTTGCCGTGATGTTGTTTAGCCATCATAAATGCCACTGAACGTTGATCAGTAACCAATTTGAAATGGCGGCCTAGCAAGTAGTGTCGCCATTTTCGAATAGATTCAACGATGGCGTGTGCTTCTTTTTCAACGGCGGAATGATGCTTCTCGCTTGAAGATAGCGTCCGAGGGAAAAACGCTACCGGTCGGTTGTTTTGTGTTAATGACGCCGCAATAGCTATGTCAGAGGCATCGGTTTCCACGACAAGCGGTTCATCATAGTCAACAGTAACAACCATAGAATTTTCCAAGTCATCTTTGAGGCCTTGGAATGCTTTCTCAACGTTCTCGGGGATAGGGAATGTTTTGTTCGTGACCAGCGGACTTATCTTGTCGGAAAAACTAGGAATCCAATGTGAATAATATGCGAACATACCAACAACACGTTGTTGGGCTTTTGCGTCTGTAGGCGGTTTGAGGAGACGAATGGGTTGCATTCTCTCAGGATCCGGCCTTATGGTTCCTTTAGATATATGATAACCGAGAATGTTTATTTCTCGTGATGCGGTTACGCTTTTGGTGTCATTGAAAGTGAGGCCGTACTTTTTTGCTGCGTTCATAAATGCCTCCAAATTCTGGTCATGTGTGAGCTGCGAAGTTCCACACACTGTAACATTGTCAATGTACGCATAAGTATCTTTAAGGTTCTCAAGTTGGATTATGTGATCGATGGTGCGTTGGAAACAGGCGACTCCGTTTGTAACGCCAAAAGGTATGCGACAGAAATGGTATAGGCGACCACCAGCCTCGAAAGCAGTGTAAAGTTTATCATTTTCTTGAATTTGAACTTGATGATAGGCGCTCTTAAGATCTAGTGTGCTATAGACCTCGTAACGAGCTATTTCCTCAACCATTCTATCCAGTCGCGGTAATGGATAGGCATCAAGGTACGTATACCGGTTAATTGTCTGACTATAGTCGACGACCATACGTTTCTTGTGAGTGGAGCTTTTGGTTACCAGAACTTGAGCCCTCCAGGGTGAGCTCGACGGTTCGATGACACCATCGTCGAGTAGTTGTTTAATTTCAGTGGCGATAAAAACTTCATCATCTGGGGTATGACGTCGAGACTTTGTAGCGATCGGTTTACAGTCAGGTGCGAGATTTGAAAACAAGGCGGGTGATGTCAGTTGAGCCGCTGCCACTCCGCATAGAGCGAGCGTACCCTGGGTGCCACCAAACGAAATTTCAATTTTATCATGCAGGCCCAAAAAATCATGGCCGAGAAGGACATCGGTACAAAGACCAGGGAGCACTGATATTTTGAAGCGGTTATATGATATACCGTTGTACTGGATATCAACGTAACAAAAACCACATGTCTCACATGAGAGTGACGTAGAAGCCATGGTAACTGAAAATTTATCAGGATGTACGATCCAGTCGTTTGCTTTTACAGCTGATTGTGATATATAACTGGAAGAACTTCCGGTGTCAAATAGGGCATGGAGGCGGACTTTGTTAACAGTTATTAACGCGGATGCGCGAGACGAATAGACCAACGACGCTGCTGAAATTGTTGTAGAAAGTAAGGGACTGATTGTACAGTTTGAGATTTGTGTAGATTGTTTCGATCTGCATACACGTTGAAAATGGCCAATTTTGCCACAATTTTTACAAATTGATTCTTTTGCTGGGCATTTTGGACGGGGATGTCTAGTTCTACCACAAAAGTAACAAGTTTGAATAGTTGGAGCAGAAAGTTCATTACGAAATGATTTAGAAGAATTCGAATCGGAAGTTGTACAGCTAAAGTTTGGAGTAGGATTGTATGATTGAGACTGTTTATGAGCAAGCTCAAGTGATCTAGCAAATTTATGAGCTTCTTCCAAGCTCAGATCATGCTGTGCAAGTAGTTTCTCTCGAATTGCGCTTGATTGCAGACCGGAAATCAAAGCGTCTCGTACTGATTCATCGCAATGTTCTAAAGCGGTAACTGATTTGAACTCGCAATCTTTAGCTAATGATTTCAATCTCTGAAGAAATTGATCAACATCTTCACCGGTTTCTTGTTTACAAGTATTCAAAAGATGACGGGCAAAAACAATACTTTTGGGTCGGATATATATCTTCTTCAAAATGTCTACTGCTGTTTCGTAATCGATGCAATCAGCGATGTAATCATAAACAGAGTGGTTGACAAAATGTACTAGCGTTTCAAGCTTATCCAAGCTGCTAGAATTCACGGACTTCAAGTAGGTATTGAAAGTTCTGAACCAATGATGCCATCGTTTATCAGCATCGGGTGAATTTGGGTCGGCGTCGAATAGTTGCGGTTTTAGTATTGAATCCTTCGGAAATAGGATTTCTTGTTTCGTAGTTTCCATTCTAGACGAGTAAATTGTAACGCAAGTATAGAATCACAACAGTCAGATAGAATGAAACGATTGATAGATATAGCGCTTTACTCGTCTAGAATCAGAATAGGACAGCTGAAATAGAGAGGAGATATATAGTTTGGAAGAAGAATGTATACATAATTAATATTGTTCAAAACGTATAGCTCATGTATCGTTCAATCTTACAAGCAATCAATGGTAATAGCATGCGCTTATATGAGCCCGCAAGCAGGACCTCAGGACTTGCAAAATTTGCTTGGCAATCTCAGTTTGCTGCACACGCTTGGGTCCCAGGTTCTTATAGTTGGCGATTTTAACCTACCACATATATCTTGGCTCAACCAGTGCTCTTCATCTGATAAGATGTCTGAGGACTTCATCGAATGGACTCATATGCATGCCATGAGTCAACATGTCAATGAGCCCACAAGATTCCGCCAGAGCTGCTCACCTTCGATCCTGGATCTCGTTATCTCTTCAAGCGAAGAAATGGTTCGCCAGGTAGATTATCTCACTCCACTAGGAAAAAGTGATCACGTTGTGATCAGATTCCAACTAAGAATCAGGTATGAAAAACCTCCTAAACTGAGGCGCAATTTCAATCGCGTAGATTGGGAAGTCGTCTCAGAGGAAACTAAAAAGATCTTGTCTCAATATGTAGGTGATGTTATAGCAACAAACTGGCAGCTTATACACCACTGCCTGTCTACCCTGCAAGATAGGTTTGCACCGTTGGTGCACGTCAAGCAACGCAACAAGCCACAGTGGTGGACACCTGCGATGCGACGAGTGATTAGAATGAGGGACCGTGCCTGGAAAACTTACAAAGCTTCTCAGACACAACGGTCCTGGACAAGGTATAAAATGGTCAGAAATAAGGCTGTGGGAATCCAACGCAAAGCAAAACGTGACTTTGAATCACGGTTGGCACGCAATATAAAGCAGTGCCCAAAGCGTTACTATAGTTATGCCCAATCCAAAGGCAAAACGCGCGATTGGATTGGCAACCTTCAGCAGGAAAACGGAACTCAAATAGTTTCAGATTCAGAAAAGGCTTCGGCCTTTCTCAAATATTTCCAGGCTGTTCAGAGGCTTGATCGCCAAATAGATCCGCCTAACATGCCAGTCATCAAAAAGTCTGATATCGTTACTCCACTTGAGGAGTTATTTTTCACTGATGATGAGGTTAAACTTGCTCTTGCAGCAACTAACCCCCATAAATCTGCTGGCCCAGACAACATTTACCCTCAAATTATAAAGAACCTGGCGCCAATATTAGCAGATCCTGTGGGTCGTATTTTTAACGTTTCCTTGCAACATGGATTTATTCCGAGTATTTGGAAGTTGGCTAATATTATCCCGATACATAAAGGTGGCAGTCGATCCTCAGTTTGTAAGTACAGACCTGTAAGTCTTACTAGCATCCTATGTAAAATCCTGGAGAAACTTATTAGGGATAGGATCTGTCGCCATCTAGTTGATTACTCGTTGCTGAACTCTGCTCAGCACGGCTTCCTTAAAGGGAAGTCGTGCCTAACAAACCTCTTATGTTTTCTTAACGAGGTTACCATGAGGCTAGATAAAGGCCAACAAGTTGAAGTTTTTTACTTGGACTTTTGCAAGGCCTTTGATTCGGTAAACCACAGATTGCTTGCAGACAAACTTGGTTATATGGGTATCGATGGTCTTCTGAAGAAATGGATAATAGGCTTCTTAGGCAATAGATTCTTTTGTGTCAGGATAGGAAATATGTATTCGTCGAAAGTAAAACTTGTTAATGGAGTTCCACAGGGTTCCGTACTCGGACCGCTACTTTTCTTCATTTTCATCAATGATTTAGCAGCGTCGCTTAAGTGTCCTTGCTATATTTTTGCGGATGATGTCAAGATTATCGGATCACTGGATGAACAGGATCTTCTTGAGGATATAGAAAAGGTCATCAAGTGATCTGCTACATGGGATCTACCAGTTAGCTTCTCTAAAAGCTATCTCTTGTCTAAAGTCATTAAGAAGCTAGAGGTTGCTGATCCAGATGGTATACTTGAGATAAATGGGGTGCCGAAGTTTCGTGACTTAGGTATAGAAGTTTCAGGAGACTTTAAATGGGCTGATCAAGGCGCAGCTGCTGCACAACGCGCTAGGAGAGAGATTTTTCGCCTTCGATCAGTTTTATCCTGCAGGTCCCCAGAGGTTTTCATACCATTATAGAAAGCGGTCGTGAGACCACATCTCGAGTATTGCGATCAAGTATGGTCACCTTATTTGGAAAAAGATATTGCCAAGCTGGAAGGTGTTCAATGTTTAGCTACTCGTATGATTGTTGGGCAATCGGGTAGGTCGTATCAGGAACGATTGCTGAGTCTAGAGCTCTTCTCACTAAAAAGGAGGAGGCTACGTGGGGACCTGATTGAAACCTTCAAAATCATGTCAGGTTTCAGTACTATTCATCCCAGTGAATTGTACGCTCTGGCGCCAAGTGTGGGTACTCGAGGCCACCCATTAAAACTGGCCAAGCGACATGTCAGGTCAAATGTTCATAAGTTCTTCTTTAGTGAGAGGGTAGTAAATTACTGGAATCGACATCCTAAAGAAGTTTTTTGTTCTATTTCGGTAGGGGTTTTAGAGAATGGACTTGACTCTATGTGGCCTTCATTATTTCCTGATTTTTATCCGTAAGGGAATAGTTGGTATGATACTCATGTTGTATTTGGAACGCACTAATGTTTCTTCTCTGTTGCATTCCAGATTACTCTCATACCAGAAGATATTGTTTGAAGTGGTGGACGGGGAGTTTTTCTGTTGCATTCCAGATTACTCTCATACCAGACTACATTGTTTGAAGTGGTGGACGCTCTTCTGTGGCATACCACCGAAAGAAATCTGGACGCTCGATTGCTCGTTAGCCACATACAGTTCTGTTCAAACTGAACTGAACTGACAGTACCGACCTATCAGCTGACGATGCATGGTTGAGTTTTTCCTCCCGACTACTACAACTAACTGCTTCATGCACGGTAACTTAAGCTGTTCCACTACGGAAGCACAGGAGAACTCCACTACGTAGCCGCACTCGAAAATTCATTAGCGAACGGAATAGAGAATGGACCACTTATGTCCACTTCCCTTCCTATCAACAGTGGGAACGCTATCATCATCATCATCATCATCAAAGACAGCAATACACCGGTAGCACGTACCGAATGCTTAACTGCCATACAACCATGAAAAAGTAAAATCCTAAAAGATGGGGAAGGGTGGGACTTAAATTGCTACGGCGTCTATAGAAGAGTAAGCACAAACAAACTGGGGAGAGGTGCCTACACCTCGAATGGAACATACATTGAAACAAGTTTCGTGAACGAGTAGAGCGACATCGAATGTATCGAAACCAATCCGCGGCTCTCATCTTCGAAGATCGTTTGAACCACCAGTACAAACTTTCTTGTGCCTTTGCTGATAACCCAAAACGACTCTTGAGCTTTGTCAATCGTTTACGTCATGTCAAACCTGACATTACAACACCGTTGGGCCCTACCCAGACAGCCAATGAAGCAGCAGAAGCACTACGGCTTTACTATGCCTCGATTTTTGAGCCCTCCAGTACATCGGTTTCCGTACCTGTCCACCAACCCCATCACTTTCCGAACTTTCAGACATCACTTTTACACCTGCCGCTATTTTCGGCAAGATCATATCCCTGCGCCATTCTAGTTCTGCTGGTCCTGATACACTTCACCCTAGAGTTCTGCGCGAATGTGCTGCTTCTTTATGCTACCCTTTGACGGACCTTTTTCAGCATCTTTTTTCTCTTGGTTTTGTTCCCGTCCAGTGGAGGTGTGGATCCATTTCTCCTATCTACATGGGTGGTTTACGCTCTGATGTCAGTAACTATCGCCCCATCACCCTATTGCCCGTGGTATCCAAAATAATGGAATCTATTATTGTGGACGCATTACGGCATCACGTTGACACGCCAGTCATCCGCCTTCTTCCTCTTCTTCGCCCCTTCTCCTGTCAGTAGAAGCAGTTCCGCCACGTGCAGGCCAGGAGCTGGGCTATGGATGTCAGAGGCGTTTTAAGACGCACGCCATATTGGAGCATTTTATAGACAGTGGGAGCTCATCCCCACTGCCACCCCCGGCTGTGACAACCTTGGAGCCATACATAAAAATAAGAATTGTTGTTGCTGACCATGTGCTTAACTTACTCTGCATGTGTAGCCCACGCGCAGCCTATGACTCTGCTGCACTGCCTGGATTAAACATGTGCTTTCATACAAATATACGTACATACACGTATTTTGGCACGTGATTGATCAGGTCGATCGCACCAACCTTATCCAATAGTAGCATACACACGCAAACCTTATTTAACATTCCTCCGCTGTTTCAAAGCTGGATAATCCTAATAGTACTATTCCTACCTGATGAGTACAAACAGCTCGAAAGCGGCCGTGACGCGTGCGTGATTGAAATGCATGCAATTTAAGATGTTTGTCCTAGCTCGTCCATTTAATCCATCTTCCGTTGCGTACTTACTTTACTTTTGTGCGACCATCTCCTCCTGGAGGATGAGTCGGCTTCAATGAAGATTCTTGGGAATTTGGGTACAAAGCGGCGTCCCCAGCACCACTCAGCGTTTGTTCGAGTCAGCTTCTCTAGCCTTTGCATTACCAAGCACGACCTGCAAGGCAGCTTTTTCATCAGGGTTTTCTCCCGAAGCCATTCCCGCGATCGGGTATCCCGCAAGGCAGCGGAGGTTGAAAATCAGGGTTTTCCTTCTCTTAGATTAAATGCCCTCCCAGGCTAACGAGCTCATTCTGCCCGAAGCAAACTGGTTTTCAGGCGCCAGTCACTCGCCCTCGCCTCTTCTCCTGTTGGTAGAATTAGTTCTGCCGGGATCGGAGAGCCATCGTGCAGGCCAGAATCTGGACTTGGTTGTCAGATGCTGTTTGAGACGCGTGCCATATGGGGACATTTTATAAACAGTGGGAGCTTATCCCCACTACCACCCCCGGCTATGACAACCATTGGAACCTTTCGTTGCGTAGGTGCCAAGTGGCATACAAGGGAAAACTTTAGATCCCGTTTCATTTTTTACCGTATGATAATGATGCCTTGATGTGACGTCACATCGCATTTATTAACCATTGCTTCATCTTGTCTCTAATTTAAATGCGTTAAAAATATTTACAGGCCAGCACCATATTACGAGAACATTTTTATTATTCTGTATCTTGAACATAACTATTTCGAGTTTTTTTAAAATAAAGTCATTTAACTTTATGTTACTTTAAATGTCACTTCTCTTTTTCGAGGATTCCGAAGACGAATTCGATTATTATAATCCCGATGAACCAGACTTGTACATCGAACGTGAAAAGTAGGCAATGATCATAATCTTTTTATGGATAGATCCCTTGCTGACAAGTCAGATGTTGAAGCATTCATTTATAAAGAACTGGATGCTACTCAAGCGGAAGAAATTGTAAATCAAGAAGTTGACTCACTCGTTCGTGCAATCAACGTAAGTGCACACCATTTTGATTGGCAATGAATAAATCCTAATAGTATTTTTGCAGAAACATAATTGATTTTTTTCAGTATTATCCTTTTTTATAATACATGCAACCAGAGACTCTACTTAGCACTACCCAAATACCTAAGGACAACTATCTTGCAATTATTTATGAGCTTTCTCCTTTCTACGTTATCCACTATTTTATTGAAGCAATACTGATCGAGATTTTTAGCAGCCAAACTGATGCAGTGTGTAACTGTAATTTCGGCTTTCATGAAGAAGGGGAAGAAAAAGAAAATGACTTTATTCGTGTACACGAATTTTCAGTGATTAAACTAATTTCTCCACAAAGCTAAGATAAATCGAAATGTATAAAACCACACAAGCGTGATCCAGACAAAGTGTCGCATTATAAATATTGTACGTGGGCCAAAATACTGTCAGGTTACGCAAGCCTAGACAGACATGCGATTTAAATTAGAAAATGAATTTTGAAAACTGACGAGGATATCTCAACATCAGTTATCAAATTATCAGGCCTATCTTCAACTCAGAAATAGCCATCGATTGATTAACCATGCGTCGTGCCAGGTAAGGAACAAAAGAGTTTTTGAATTCATTAGTTCTTGAATAGGGAATAAAATATTGGCTTCGGGTAGGGAAAAAAGATTTTCAACCAACGATGGTCTTGTTCAGTGGATGTGAACTATCAGAAATAATGATTTTGATCAATCTCTTGCATTCGCGGAAGTGACGATCGACAATAATGTCTGCTGACTGATAAGCATCATGCACCTTACAACTGGAAGCCATTCGTTGTAGCACAATACTTTCAAGTACTTTAAGCAACCGTGATCTGCACGCGATCGGGCGGTATTTACCAAGATGTTTCTTAGGAATCGGGGTTATGCAGATGGATTTCCAACTGTCAGGTATAATTGCAGTTTCCATACAACGATTGAAAATGGATGCGATAGCTGCCGAAAGTACGCCAGCGCATTCCTGTGATACAGTGACAGAGCGTTTATCTAGTCCTGCAGCCTTTGAGCGTGATGCAGATGAAAGTGCTCAAAAGACCTCAGGTACGTTGGTGAAGGATGGATTGGAGAAACTAGATGGGTACAGAAAGAAGTTCTGTTGACTGTCATTATCAGCTAGTTGGGGCACGACAGATTTATTCAAGGAATTGATGTCGGTAATTGATAGAGATTTTTATTTTATTTTCCGCAAATTTGCTTAAGCGACACCATTAGTGACTACTTTCTTAGGTGTCATCCTAACAACATGGTTTGCGGTGCATTTAAATCGGCTGTGCACATTTTTGTCGTTAAATGTTAACGCGATGTGTGGGCCCAATGCATCATTTTTCGTATCAACTGAAGCCAATTTTGGACGTAAAATTTTCAACGAATTACGGAATGACGGGAATTGTTGTGAAACTTTTGTCCCAAAAATTTTGGCTACGACATTTACTAATAAACTGGATCATATGTGGAAAATATCAATCAAGACGGACAAGAAACATCGTTCAGTCGACAAATTTTAACGATGTCGGGACCTGTTCGTCAATTTTTTTTATTTTTGGTGATATTACTGTAACTGCTGAAAATTTGATTTTATGAATAAAGTCAATTTTTTCTTCTTGTATTCGTATATACCCTCTCTTTCAAGCTTAATTGACTCATGTGAGTAAAAAGCACTTCGTAATCTGCAAAAGGAACTAAATATAGTTATTATCAAGTGTGGCAGGTGAATTTACTGCCATTTCTGATAAGAAGGACTGTTTATCGAAGTTAGGGGTGCACTTATCTGAATACACGTATAAATGAGTGTATAGTGGAAAATAGAGAATGGTCATGAATAACTAAGTACTTTGCTTTATTGCTGAAACTATTCGTTGGTAGTACTGACTCATTCATTAAGAATGCATGCGACATTGCTGGACATATAAGTTCCGTAAATGTTGAAGACAATGTGCTTATGGTCACTTTCGACGTGTGCGCTTTGTTTAATAATGTCGCTACAACTGGTACGTTCCCAATAGCTAGACAGGTACTGCAGTCAGGTTACTATGTCGGATTGTACAAATTTAAACGTACAGAAATTATTAACAGATTTGCCTCAATTTGAGCCACTTCTTTGTGGGCAGGTAGCTGTATAAACAAAAGGAAGGAATTGTAACGGGCTCGCATACATCGCCATCACTATCAAAAATTTATATTGAGTAATCTGAAACAATAGCAATATGCAAAACGTTGGGACAAAGATGTGATGGCATTGCATTGATGACATATTTGCCATCATAAAACGTAATATACTAAAGGTGTTTTGTAAGCACTTGACCGAATTAGACCCTCGAATCTGTTACTAAAGAAGTAGAATTCTCGACCTGTGGTGCACTTCGGTGCATCCCCGCACGGATGTTCAGAGAATCAACGGTAAAGATTGCTTCGGTACATTCGAGATACTGACAGTCAGTCTTATGCAAGCATTAAAGAGGATTAAAAGCGCATTCAGAAACATCCACATCATAAAGGGGGTATCAGCGTTAACTGTTCATGTGTTGGTCACCGTGTAAACTTTAACAATGCAGATGTACTGCGGCGCAGCATTATGCTTTACATTAGACGCCTTGTACGCGGAAGCTGGAATGCAGTGAACCAGATAAATAGGATCGAAATCTCCACAATTTTGCGACGTGCTTGGTAAATAGACCAATCAATCATGTTTCTGTCTGTGGGACTTGACACCCCCTGGATTTTAATAAGCTTTTAGAGATTCGACCAATTGGAGTTAGTGGCTTTAGTGCTACGTAATCACGTTCTGTTTTCTGACTAATACTGTTAGTCTAAAGGAGCTTCTGTAACGTCTCCCGAAATTTTCTCTAACCGACTGCTTTCAAAGTTGATCCTCACTTATTCGAAAACCATTCACTCTTTTTTCAAATTGCGTATCAGACCTTCCAGTCACCCTGCAGTTTCAGTCGTCAGTGCGCTGGTGATGTAGTTTCGGCTGTTTGAATCCAGCTTCAAAGTACCGTGTCAGCTGGATAGGTGTTATTATTTACAACAACATTACATGGGCGCTGCATTTCGTTGAAATAATAACGAGATTATTGGAATTTACCTTCTACCCACTTCGAATATCTGTTCCATTAAGATTAAGTCTATCGCAATCTCTTCTGTTGTAATTTGCCTAATTTTCAAATTTTCTAGCACCTTTCACTCATCAGTTTCGTTTCTAATGAAGACATCCTTGCAACTGTTTGGAAATAACAACTTGATTCATACACACGACATATCAATATTATTTGTCATGGATAATGCTCACCAAGTGCACTGATTTATCAAGTACTCGGTTGAAAAATGGCGTCGCTTTTTCTACACATTTATTGAACCGTTGATGTCGATTAGTAGTATTTAAGTACTGCGCAGATAAACGTGCTACATTTATATGCCACCGGTATTAAGCTGCATGCTCAAACACACTGGGAGTCTTACTGTTATTTTCTTGTTTTTTGCTTGTTTGTCTAGGCCTGAGCAGCCGACAGTGTCTTAGTCAACTCCCGGTCTGTGACTGTACTACTTTCCTGAATCCAGTCTTTGCTTTTATATATACTCACGCTTGAGATGATATCTGTATATAATTTTCTGTTACAAATCTTCAAACCAATACATACCAATTTCTTAAGTATTATTCCAAAGGTGAAACTTTGAACATTAGCATAGCGATTTTTTCATCTTTGACCTTTAACTTTAAAAGTTTTTATCTCTCCAGGTTCCTTTTTCCATTGCCCGCTTGTTTCTGTTGAATAACGAGTGGGATGTGGAGCATATTAAAACAAGTTTCCGGGCTGACCCCATCCGAATGTTGGTTGCTAACCACCTCATCCCCTCAACCGCTGCATCCGCCACGATTTCCTGTAGCTGCGCGGTAATGGAGACTCTACGTACCATTCAGGAGCTCGGTTTTTGTGTTACTCCTTATTTCCAACCGGTGAATAACAACGGTGGGTTATGATTACGAATCAAGTTCCGTTACTGTTGCTTAAAGTTCGCATTATCTGATTCATTTTACTTGCACGGGTGTGCAATCGTGCAGCACTTTTGTGCTGTGCAGCTAACGCCGTGCTAAATTAATGTGCCAACAGTAATCAGCTGCGTGCGACTACACACTCGAGTCTCACTGTCATTTATATTTCCCTATTTTCCCTCTGTCTAGGCCTGGGAAACCTGACAGTATCATAGCCCACGTGCAGTCTTTGACTGTGCGGCACTTTGCCTGAATCAAGCATGTGTGATTACTTACTCCCGTTCGTTATATTTCAGACGAAACATGCTCCATTTGTTTGTGCCAGCCACAACCTTCCGATCTCCAGATACAATTCACTCACACTGTCCACCCCACCATGCCCTGTCCTGCACAGCCCGCAAGCAACTTGTACGGATTATCATGCGGTCATCGATTCTGCGCCGACTGTTGGTCTTGCTACCTGGCCACTAAATTCAACGAAAGTGTGAGCAACGATATCAAATGTATGGCGGTGTCGTGCAATCTGTCCGTGCCGGAAGATTTCTTTCTAGCTTTGTTGCAAAATTCTGCTATACGTGACAAGTACAACAAATCGGTTTTTTACAAAATGGTTTCCGTGAGTGCATTCTCTCGTCGTGATTCGTGTTATTGACATTGTGTTTAGGATGCATGAGCTTCGCGCAACTGTGTGGGTGTTTGTCACACTGGTTTATTGTTCTGTGTGGTTAGGCGGGCCTTTCGATCGTAGGGATAATTTTAGCTAGTGAGCTCGATGTCTTAAAAAATTCAAGAGATTTATACCTATTAGTCTTTCATTGCTGTGTGTTATGTGTATTCTGACGAACAATATTAGTTCTCGATTATCTTGAATTACCTTGATTATCTGATTAAAGAAACTCAGTGTTGTGCCGCTGGAAATATTATTGCTTTCCACTTCGTTTACCTTCTTGTTTCATTGTTACCCATCGTCCACTACGACTTATGTACGGTAACATAGGCACATGGGTGTGCAATCGTACACTACTTCTGTGTCGTGCTAGATTGATTGGCCAAGCTGCATGCTGAAACACACTGGAGTCTCAATACCATCTTTATTCTCTATTTCTCATATCTGTCTAGGCCTGACAGTAATATCGCCCGCTTGCAGTCTCTGTCTGTGCGGCACTTTGCCTGGATCAGGCGTGTGCTTTCATACCATGTACTTTAACGTGTTACCTTTCATTTTTCGATAATTCATGGATCTGTGGGGCATCGGTGGCATAGGGAATAGAACGTTCGAGTTCAAGATCGAATCCTACCGCGATGACACATTTCAGTAAATGTGTTTAACCCAGATCCCCACCATATTCCGGTTTTTAAATGGGTACCAACAGTAGTTGGAAATAGAACAACGACAGCCTATCTCCCTGTTGATATCGCCCGTACAGGTCCGTGCTGAGGAAACCGAAGATCAGCACCGGCACTATGGGCCTCAGCAGTGAGATTAGAATTTGGAAACTATTTTCACTGTTTCGAGTTTAAATTCTCTAGACAGACCGCTATTCGTTTACATACCCTGATAGATGTGCAATCTTGTTGTACTTTTGTGCTGTGCGGCAAGCACTGTACGAAATTGATTTGCCACCGGTAGTGGAAACATGCTGGAGTCTCACTACCATTTCTATTTCTTTTTTATTTCTCATATCTATCTTGGCCTGGGTAACCTGGTAGTATCTTAGCCCACGTGCAGTCTGTGACTTTGTGGTACTTTGCATGAATGAGGCATTCCCGATTTCATACATACCCATTTACCCGCAAGTGTCACCTGAGTGAACTTGTCTCGACTCTTGTTCCCGCAATTCTCTTTCCAGAGCCATCCTTTGCTGCGATTTTGCGTCGGGGCAAACTGTCCGATCGTGTTCAACGCACTCGAACCAGCCAAAGCGCGGTCGGTCACGTGTTCTCGATGTCGCACACAGTTTTGTTTCACTTGCGGTGAACCCTACCACGCGCCGACCAGTTGCTTGACGATGAAACGGTGGGTCGTCAAATGTAGAGATGATTCCACCACCGCGACGTATATGGCAGCGCATACGAAAGATTGCCCAGCGTGTCATGTTTGTATCGAGAAAAATGGGGGTTGTAATCATATGGTAAGTCTTCATCGTCCAGTTCTTTGTTCTTATGGTGGGTAGCTTTGCCCCAGGGATGGTATGAAAAGCACAAGCCTGATCCAGGCAAAGTGCCGCACAGTCAGAGACTGCACGTGAGCTAAGATACTGTCAGGTTGCCCGGGCCCAGACAGATATGATGAAGAAAAAACAACAGGAAATAGTAGTGAGACCCCAGCCTGTTTCACCATGCAGCTCACTGTTTCTGGCCAATTAATTTAGCCCCAGTGATATAAACAAACGCCACCTTGTTCGTTTGAATTGTTTCATTTCGCTCTGAGTATTCATGTAACACTTGATGTTTAGATGTGCGTAGATGTCCAGCATGTCTGGTTCAGTTTGCTGAGGTCATATCATCGAAGCCCTTACAGAACACATCGAGGAAGCAGTTTTGTGGTCTTCAGAATCCGCAGTGCATAACATTAATTCTCTACACTTTTTACTCACTTCTCGGATAAATATTAACGCTTTTTTCACTGATTTCGGAATCAACAAAGAACAGTTTTTGACGCGTCATTCAAAAGCTATTTACAAACTACTTTGCTGTAAAGTAAAAATTTCGAACTGAGTAAGTCCTACTGCGCCACTCGAAATTAATTTATTAGAATTGTAAAGCTATCCATCGACGCGTGCAGTCTCTGACTGTGCGGCAATTTGCCTGGATCTGGCTTGTGCTTTCATACCACACCATCGACAAGACTAAGAAAAACCGCCTTCACTCCACGATGTCATGCGATGCCTCCTATTGTGTTATCCTCTATGTTTACCTCAAATATCCATCCTTTCTTATCTAAGCATGCTGTAATTTCACGTCGACTTGCTTCACAATGTTCGATATATTGCTTTTCAGTAAGTTTCGGACATTTGTGAGCACAGGCGGTTTCATTTGCATTCCAATGATCGCATTTGTCCTTTTGCAAATCGTCGTGGAGATGTTAGAGCTTTTACTTAAATTTCTCAATGCATTATAAGGCATTGTATGGATTTTAATACGCTCGAGTTTGCTTCTATCCGGTAATTTCAACAACTGCGTTATCACTATTCTCTATGTGCAGTCGTGCAGTACTTCTGTGCTGTGCGGCTAACACCGTGCTAATTTTATTGGCCACCGGTAGTAAGCTGCATGCTGAAACATCCTCTAGTCTCACTACAATTTCTATTTTCTTACTCCCATCTCTAGGCTTAGGCAACCTGACAGTATCTTAGCCCGCGTGCAGTCTATAACTATGCGGTACTTTGCCTGGATCAGGCTTGTGCTTTCATACATGCATACATACCATTCTCCTTAAAATTTACGGCACATTCACAACAAAGGCATATTGTTCTCCGTAGTAGCGAGTCTTTTTTCTGAGCACTGAAATATTGTCACGTTCACAAACACTACTAGTTATCATTGTGCCTTTATCGCGAGTGAGATATTCGTGTTCCGTACATCCGTAAGTTTTTGGTAGAATGGTGATATCACAGTAGTAGCGATTACCAATGGGAGCAGACTTGCAAGTTTAGAAATATTGGGTCATAACTAAATCAAGATAATCTTCCGAGCACGTTGAGAAGTGTGCAATATTTATTACATAATATACGAAGTGCAGCTTGGAATTACTGAGGTTTCCGCAAGCAAACTGAGTAAATTGAATGAGGTTTTCATGAATCAATGCACGGAATGACAATGGCAGTTGGGACCGACATTCGCATTAATCCAAATACGAGACTGAAATTGGAATAGTAAAACGATTGAACTTGAATTTTCTGGCTTTTCAAACGAAAAAAAGTTATTCTACTAGAACAACTCCAGTTGCTTCGGATATAAGTTTTAACTCCGCCACAACGATATGCAGAAAGTCCAATCCAATTGGAGGCACTAAAATCAACTCATTATCAACAGCAGAATTGACCCACAACAGAGGCACTGCAATTCACTGAATGTTATGAAGTGAGTAGATGTGAAATCTCAGCATACGTATACCAAAAACACCGAATATTAGATGTTAAATTGAAGATTAGGCCATCATCATCATCATCATGAAGCACAAGTCTGGAGCCAGACAAAGTGCCAAACAATATGAAGCAGGAAAAGCAGATAAGCAAGCGCGTGGAAGAGGGAAAGCAGGCAAGCGGAATACGCAAAAACAAATGCACAAAAAAGCAGCTTGTTTTTGTAGTTTCACTGCATGCGATTTTTTTGGGTTTTTTGTTTTTTATGTAAAATAATACCGAATAAAAAAATTATGACACACATAATAAAATACACTGGCGCCACTGACTTCGGTTTGTGGCCATATCGCGTAAGGTTTCCAGCCAACTATTAGGTGGAGCTTTTGGACCCCACCCAGGCAAACGAATACGCCCAAGATTAGGGCATACGAGAAATAGACTGATATCGACGATGGGTTACCTGTCAGAGTGCTTCAATCACCTATTAATTTTTCCCGAGTTTCGCAGTTCAGTATTTTTAATTCAGAATTTCGCTTGTCAACCGCGTTATCTCCCAATTCTTTTAATCACTGTGCGTCGAACTTGTCGTTTGTTAATATGAAAACGTGCAGGGACAAAAAAGAAAGAATCGTTTATCCGCGTATGATTCTGCTACGTTGTCGGATTATGCACCACATGCATTTGATACCAAGTTTTCAATTTTAAATACACCAGTGCTTTCGAAATTGTTGTCATGATTTGTCTGTTTACGAACCTTCCTTTGCACGGATGTGCAATCGTGTAGTATTTTGTGCTGCGTGGCTAACACCGTGCTAAATTGATTGGCCAACGGTAGTGAGCTGCATACTGAAACACGCTGGAGTCTCACTATCATCTCTATTTTCTTTCTATTTCTTTTGTCATATCTGTCTAGGCCTGTGCAACCTGACACTATCTCAGCCGACGTGCATTCTCTGACTGTGCGGCACTTTGCCTGGATCAGACTTGTGCTTTCATACCATACCATATATTATCACCGATGCATGTCCAGCGGCCTAATAAAGGATAACATATCTCATTCTTATTGTACCTTCCGAAAATTGACAACTTTACACCGTTCGTATTTACCAGAGTCCCGGCGCCACATACAGTGTTCCCATGAACTCATTCCAAATATTCAGCTCATACCCAGAAGCTGTTCATGGGATGTTTTAACTCGTAAGACTTGGTCATGACGTAGATCCGCACTGTCAAAGATTTCGCTTGGGCTAATGCACAGTGATGTAGCCAAGGCTTCAACAGATAAACAAGTAAATAGCAGCAAGATTCCAGCATGTTTCCGCATGCAGCTTAACACCTTTGGAAATTCCATTTCACGGTGCACAAATTCGGGAGAGGTAATTCTGTGCAACAGCTCGGACATTTCCCGATTGTTATCGTACCGTTCACTCTCATTCGCTTTCATCAGCAGCTCCATAGAACCCATTTTAGTGGTACTTGTCTGTTTCTTCGAGGCGTGCACTGTTCTCAAGTTTGTCTCGGTTCTAAGGTCACCTTCGCCATCTTAATCCCATCCAATAATTTTACTCCAACCGTTCATTTGTTACCTTCTTGTTTCATTTAAAATCAAGCAACGGATAATGGTGTGTGCTTGATAACCGATTAAAAGTATCAAAGTAACTGCTGCGTTTGACGCATTCAATCGTTTCGTTTTCGTGTAATCTACTTGTCCTACGGTCCACAACTTGCGAATCATGCTTTCCCTTTTGTTATTTTGTAGCAATGCACCCACTGCAATCACGAATTTTGCTGGGTCTGTTTGGATGGTACGTTTTTCCTATTTCCCACCGTCTTTCCTTTGTAGATGACCGTGAGGTGTGGCTGTTGTGTGAGACCTCGTGTGACGCCGCCTGTATTTTGCTTGAAATGATGTCTCCTTAATGCTCACTGAACCTGATCTTACTGTCTCCACCTGACGACGGCAAACAGCCAGAAACCGTTAGTGGTGTGTAAGGGATGGGGATGTGAGCAACACATTACTTTTGCCTCCATAAGTTCGCTCGTTCTTCCTTTGTGTATCGCACTGCAATTATTTGGATTTGTCTTGAATGTTAATCTGCCACTCGGATTTTTGTCTTAGGCGCTCTTTTTAATGAATATTTCTATCGGTTATTTCTTCTTGTTGTTGGTTACCGCGTGCTTCTTTACCTCTTTTCCCGAAAACTTTCACACCAGTCTTTACTGTATCTATATTCTAATTACGAGTGTGATGCTACGCGGCGTTTCACAAAGCCTGTTGGACTTTTCTTGATGAGTCCGGGCTGTAAACTCACATCGAAAACTAAATGCGACCACAGCTGTAACTCTTAGAGCATTCTGTTGGGGAACGGTCGACGTCTAGACGTGATCAGTCCCACCTGCTCCTTTAAGGCACAGTCAAAACACATCACACTGCCTTCTAGCACGTCTTCATATAGAAGGTCCTTTATCCCTTTTTGCATCAAGATTCCTTTGCAAAAAGGAATTATTTATTAAACAATTACGATCGAATTTATCTGGTCAATTTCATGTGTACATTTTCAGCGTAATTTTTACAGAATTCGTGGTGTTTTTAATATTAGTTTGAAGCTTTGTAGCGCTTCGCTTCTGGCAGAGGAGCTTCGTCAGACCAAAGGTGTCAGTACGAATACAGATAAAAACTGGCTAGCGGTTTCCACATCAGAATCAGTTAGTCCGTTATCTGTCGTGATCGGCAAAGCACCAGGTGCAGAATAGTCGTGTTGTTAACGGTTCAATAAAGCAGTTTGTGATATCGTTGCATTCTTACTGCCAGCTAAAGCTGGCAGTCCCGGATGAGATTTCTGACTTGATTCCGCAATTCGCAAATATTTTCCCAGGTTAATTCTGTTCTTGCGACCATATGAATTGCCCACGCTAAATGTTGCTTTCTCAACCATTTTCTAGTGCAACTGCGATTTGTGAAATGGAGTTCTTTGCTCTCATGTTTCGGGTCAGAGGTAGAAATTAAATGTATCATGTTGCTGGTGAATTCTATCAGGGTTATGCGATGCGAGACCTGATCGAAATCCTCCATTTTTTCCATCAAACAAATGTAGTTCACTTTGCTATTTTGTTTTGTTTGCTTTGCTTTTGCTTTTAACATTTTAATGGCGTTTTAATGGCAGAACGAGGTGGTCGCTTCGACCCAACGGAGGGTGATACTGAACATTTTCAACAGCTGTAGCTTCAGAGGTTAAGACTAGATCTAGGACAGATGTCAATTGCAAATTTCTTTGTCGAGTATATTCGAAAACATGATTATACATGGTATGGTAGTGAGATTTATGTATACCTACGCAGCTTGGGTGAACCCAACGCTTGCAAGCTGTGCACTCAAATCCATTAGCCACCTTTTGGCCGCATTTGCCCTCGAGGCAGGAATTTTTTGTACTCATATCTGTCAGTGAAAAGTATGAGGAATGATAAATCACCAGAAAAAATACAAGCTGATTTTATCACTAGCGTGTGCTTCTATACCTCTTTTCCCGGAAACTTTCACACCAGTCTTTACTGTATCTGTATTCTAATCACGAGTGTGATGCTTCGCAGCAAAAAACAGGGAAGCACAGTTATGAAAAGATAAGCAAGTTATGTTGATGTTCAGGAATCCTAATGCACAGTTTTGGGCTCATCGCCTTCATAGTTTGGTGACCAACGTATTCTAAACATGTCCACTACGACTGACTTGTGAGCTCTGATGCTGTTGGCAATGTAGAGCCACTGTTTGTAATCGTTTTGTTATATTTCACTGCCCGAAGCAGTGTTAGTGTGTTTGGAAACACCAAGAAGAACCACACTTCGTTGGTGAGATTTATCTCGATTGTTTCAATTACCTTTTCTCTCCCAACGCGGAATATCAGCATGCACGTTGCATTTAGTCTGTGGAAATGTATGGAGCAAATAAGACTTTAGAAGAACGTCTTCCATCTCTTTCTGGTCCTTGGACTTATCCTCAGTAAACGCGTTTCGTCAATATGAAGAGGATTGGGCTGGCGACTTTTTCGGCTTATTGAGTCAGGCAGTATCGTGCTCATACCCATCATTGAGCAGAGCTGGTATCATTACTCAGCCGTGAGTTCGTCTACTTTAGAGAAATAACAGTATTCCGTTAGAAGTTTCGAAATGTTTATAACTAGTTGGGCTCCTTAGGTTGCGTTGTATGTGCTGTGATTATCTCGTACAAGTCAACCCGTCTCTGCTAGTTATCGTCTTTCCGACACATCTATCATTTATTTTATTTGCTTAGGAATGAACGATCTGTGAGATTTATCTGACCTAAGCGTTTTGAAAGCACACTTTCATACAAGTCAAGCTGTTACCCTGCACTATTGTCAAGGCATATCCCAAGTAGTTCTCTTAGAATTAATCGATTCTTATAAGTTTGTACGGCTTTCGCTTTCGTGGCCGCATTTCATACACCAAACTAATATGAATTTGTATTGAGTTGCTGCTCACATCCTCGCTCTACAAATGATATTCAAGCTCTAGGCGGTTCTAGATGGAATGTGAGATCGAAGTATATCATTTCATTCTGTTGTTTTGACACTCCAACGAACATCGCTTGCACACGTTGTTGTCTTCCTTTTCATTCTTTTGGTTTCTTATTTTGCGGACGCAACGATAATATTGGTTTACTGCGATGTGAACGCTTCGCACCACCGTGGCTTTTAAATGCTACATTTTGAGTGGCTACGTGTCTTGTTTTGTCTGTAACCAATAGACCACCCCGCGCTACTCGGCTCGCCGGTAACCTGTAACTTTGGATGCCGTTTTGTCAGCATGTCACCTTGTGACAAGAGTTATTATTTATTCCGTTTACTTTGCTGTTTATAAATCGACCATGTTAATCCACCAAATCTCATCGTTCATTCATACCCATTTCAAGCGATCTCATTTTTTTACTCAGCCTGGTCGACACACCATTCTGAGTTTTACACATGTAGCCGTTATACAAAGAATACCGATCCATCCAAAGATCACGCACGCCAGCAAGCACGTGAAGCTCTGAAGCGCTACGTTTTCTATTACGATCGGGTATGTGTTGCCTGCTACTCGTCATTCGTGCCAGATTTGTTCACAACTACATTTTTTTACTTATGCGCGTTTTTGTTCGCATGTCGCAGAAATTTAACGCTTGTCTATCTGCTTTGCTTGCAAAATGTGTTTCTAATAGCCCGCGCTAGCTTAATCAGGCTCTGTTTCCTTATTTTGCTTTCGGTATTCTGATTTTCTTTTGACCAATTTTACTCTATTCTCGAGCTGCTGTTATTCATTTACTGCTCATAAACTTAGCACTGGTTAGTTTGTTTACTTTTTAGTGTGTATGATATGTAGACACTCTGTTACTGGTCACCGGAGACTTTGAGGATGTTGATGAGCCATACTATCCGTTGCTAGCCGAAGTCCATAGGATCTGGTAATAGTTGGTATTCTGTTTTGCGTTTCAGTGGGCCAATCATGAACGTAGCTTGAAACTGGAGGAACAACATCAAGCTATGGTCAAGGCTCGCATCCAGGAAAAAGTGTTGACCAAAGACGGTACGTGGATTGACTGGCAATATCTTTTGACCGCTGCTGATACGTTGCGCAAATGCCGCTACACCCTGCAATACACCTATCCCATGGCATACTATTCGGACAAATTGGCGAACAAGGAGTTGTTCGAGTACATGCAAGCATTGCTCGAGTCGGAGGTTGAGGAGCTTGCATGGAAGATTGAACACGCTCAAATCACCGACCGAGCAGATCTTCAGAATGCGATGGATGTGTGTGAAAAGCATCGCGTCACATTATTACATGAATTCATCTCTGATTGAAATTTACATCCCTTGTGTTCGATCACTTTTTTATTTGCATGGATAAATATTGGGAATATTTTGGTGTTTCATCTACCTTTCTTTTTTCCTTTATTTCCTTCATTTTTATAAATTGTAGCCCAAAAACTGTTTTTTTGTTATTCTCATTATTTTACAATTCCTTTAGACAATTCAGTCATGTATTTTTCAACGACAAGCTATTAACAAAGCAAACTTGGATTTTGACAACCCTTGATGACACCATCAAACAAGTTCATTAGAGCCATCTCTGTTCGTGTTGAAAACCCTACAGTGATTATATGTATGTGTACGTGTGCTAAATTGCCCAAGCAACGACTGAATTTACAGCTCAAGTTTCCCTAACATTCTTTCTCGACAACCAGATAAGGAACCTGGTTTTCCTGTCCCTTCCTGGTGATTGCGAACTCGTTCGGTCGGTCTGTCAGTGTTTAAACGTCATTCGCCCAAGCTTTTCATTTATTGTGTCCATGTAAATTGTGTGATACAATGATTGAACAGTTTCATTTAAGATATTGCACATTCAATTCGAAAACCCAATCAAGTTCCGTTGATTCTGGATATCAATCGGTCGATACGCATTTTGGATGCAAATCTCAAGACATACTCTTGACTAGAAGGTATTCGAAGATTTAACGTCGTGAACCTTCTAAGAATTTATAATTTACCTGAAGAACGACGGGGGAGTTTATTTTGTTCAACAATTGAAGATGCAAGTTTACAAAGATAAGATTTATTTGAATTAAACGTTGTTCGCCGTAT
>JACCGJ010000286.1:56584-111763 GCA_013407085.1 Atriophallophorus winterbourni | reverse complement strand
GAGATCTGCATGTCTGACAGATGTAGCAAACTCCTGGAATTTCGTCTGCTTTGATAACAGTAAGGGCATCGACGGTCAAAGTAGCATCGCACTTCATATGAACCTTCTCACGACAAACAAAACAATTAGCCTGTCGGGCTTTGCAGCTTACGGCCTTTCGACAAAGTTTGCGCACGTGACCGCTGTCCATGGGCTTCGTTTGTGAGGTCATGCCACCGGAGCGAAAAATTATCGATCGATGGTTCGGGTAAGTGTGTGTGTTCGTGTAGGTCCGTATGATGTGTAGAAGGGTTTCGTAGCGGATGAAACGAACTAGGTGAGTGAAAAATCGCGCCTAGTGTAGTGTGGGTAAAAAGCCGCGTAGCTCCTCAAAATTGGATCCGATTTTGTGGTCCAAGGTGACAAGGGAAAGTAGAAGTCGCGCTCTTTCGAACCGTCGTGAAACAGTCGAATATTCCGTAGTTTAATCAAACTGCACGCGTGCGTTCAGTTTGGTCGAAGGTTAAAGGATGGAATTTCTTTAGAAAGAAATTGGCGTGTTTTCTCTCAAGAATTTGTGTTCACAATGCTGGTTATGAGAGGAATCCGAAAAGGGATAAAATATCCAGATCCGACAAAACCGGGAGTGAAGTTAGATTCAAAAATAGTAGGAGCGCCGCCCTATACGTCAGTTCACGACACACAAGTTGTCCTACTTTGTTCGAAGTCGACCATGGAAGTACATCATGAGCGCACATTGATCACATTGTTTTACAGCGTTTTCAATGTATGAGCAGTCTGTTTCACGGAGCACAATCGGGATGGTTTCAAGAATTCTTATGCTGTGATTTTGCTTGTAAGAAGGTATTAGCGACACAAATACAATATTGCGACAAGTGCAGATTTTCGAAAAATGTTGTTAGATGCAAGAATAATAACTTACCGGCAATGAGTAAACTGTTGGTAAATGTATCGCAAGATGCAAGCACTTTCGCTTGACCGAAAACAGTTTCTTCCGTTTGCAATTCTTGTTTATTGATTCTTATTTCCACGTAATTTGATTTCGTTTCATCTTTATCCTTCGTGGTACTCTTCAAAATAATCAAAGATGTGTTACATTAAATTTGAGATATCAATATGTGGTACTCGAATATTTGTATACACTACAAAAATTTTGAAAACCTTGCCTGCAGTGATTTGTAAAACTGCTACCATATCAAACAGGATATGTGTGAATTTACTTAAGTTTAAGCTTTGTGGTTCATTACAATTTTTGCATCGAAGATTATATTAATTCCATGAGATAATTAAACGGATGCTTATTTAAAGGCTCACTGAACCTGATCTTACTGCCTCCACCTGATGACGGCAAACAGCCAGAAACCGGTAGTGGTGTGTAAGTGCTGAGGATGCGAGCACAACAATGCATTTGATGCTTATTTCGTTCACAAACTGTGCACTTTTCAAGGTTTGTGGATACTGTTCGTACTGTACTCTACCTGATGAATGCAAACAGCAAGAAACCGGTCTTTTTTGTGTGTGATTGCAATGCTTGTAAATGAGGAGTTTTGTTCTGAAACGCAAGCTTGTTTTGTGGTGTCAGATTGATAACCACAAGTAAATCTCATGTTAATGCCTCCTATTTGATCCTAAAAGTTGGTTGAGTGAGTGTTTTATTTTAACAGTTGGAACCTCTTCCCTGTCCCTTTTTTAATCTTTTACAGTTTTTGAATGATTTTAAGTCCCGCCATACCCCATCTATTCTGGTTTCTAATTTGTTCCATGGTTGCGTTGCAGTTGAGCACTCGTTACTTGCTAACAGTGTATTGCTCATGATGATCAAGCAATCGCGTCTTTATTGCCCGGTGGGAAATTAAATATTTGTGTGTCAAAGCCAGTGAAAAATAAGTTTGCCGATTTTAATTTATCGTTCGTGTTTTGGAAACCAAATTTTATCGCGGGCAGTTATGTGCAGTTGAGTCGATTAAGCTCGCGACAACACAGTTGCCTTTGACTGCGCATCATTGTGTAGAAGTAGAAGCCAAAAATTTGAAATACATATACAAGTAATCCTTCATGCCAGTGATCATTTATGTGTTGAAAGACATGGTTCGATATCATTTCATTCATAATTCAGTTTTATCAAATTCACATGTCGCTATTTTAATTGCTGAAAGTTAATGTACACAAATCAAATCATTTTTTCTTGCTTTCCTAACTTTGTCACCAAATCCATCTGCAAATAATTTTGCTATGGCCCCGTGGACAATGCTTGCTATATACGTAAAGCATCCTTGAATTTGTTAATCGGAATGCCGTATCGACATGATAGTATATCTGGATCCTATTTCGCTGAACGAAGAGAAGAAGTGGCAGAAATCGTGCATCTGCCTTCACGAAGTCTATTTGAAGTCAAATGTTGGTGTATACCAAACTGAGGCAATTATAATACAACAAATTAGGAATGAACCGAGATGAACTTGTTTGAATTTAATCATGGTTGCAATACACAATACATATTCCAAATTGTCAGATTCCAAACTTTCTCTAGTGAATAATCAATTAATTTCAATGTTATAATTGTCAATCAGAATTTGTTACTCAGATTTCAAACGATATGTGAAATTGCAGAATGTATCTCACCCATTGGTGTTGGCTATCCTGCATCTCAACAGAACAATGCTCTAGATTCCGATCGAGTATTTCATCTTGTAGATCACCGGCTTGATCTTCGCCTTCAATGATTTGATTATAGGCCTCGGATTCAGCCTTTACTCTTTTATCTATAATTTCCCGTGCATCTTGCTTTCGAAAGGCTTCCATATCATTATAAACATCCTGGATCATTTGAGCAGCAATCGTTGGTCCCTGACGTGGTCGTGTGCGACCAACCCCACCCTGATCACCGGCACCCGTCGTGGCTTTTTCTGTAGCTTCAATTTCTTCCGAAGCTGAGTGGAACTCTCCAGATGTAGAATCACTCGGATGTTCATCTTGCGCAGTCTGACCTTCGAATGATGAAGTGCTGGATGAGCTGTACAACCAATCCACGTCACCGGGGTTGACGTGAATGTTCTCAGTGGGTAGATTGGCAGCTTCCGCAGCAGCACGTAACTCGTCCTCGCGTCGCTTTGCTTCACATGCTTGTCGCTTCTCTCGTAACCCTGGAAATTTATATATATATATATATATATATATATATATTTCTTTTTTCGGGATTTGTTGAAATTATTTTATAATCATCTGATGAATCTGATATATATACTTATATATATACTTAGAATATTTGGAAAAGAACTTCCCCAGAAATTTGCACCCGCTCTCGCAAGAAATATGGACGATTAAACACTTTAAAAATGGAAAAGGAACGAGTGGAGCAAGTTTAAACAGAACCATTAGCCTTTCCGCCGACAAAGGCTGGATCACTGTCTTTGCAAAACAAGAACAAACCATAATAAAAACCAATTGGCATGAATTCGTTTTCCTAAACTAATCGAGATTCGCTTTCGAATGCACTTGAAGCAAAACGGAACGCCTTGCGATCACCGGCTTACATTCTAGTAGTTAAGTAAGTTACGCAAAACTCAACATGAATAAATCTACCATCAATACGACCGGCGATATGGATCTGCCATGTTGACGGCACATTTTGCTAATGAAATGAATAAAATGGAGATATTGCATCTAATGTTCAAGGTATTTAGAAAATTTCACTACACCAAACAAACTGAAATTGACTGACATTTCTTGTTGTCTAATTAGGACGAATGAGCCACGGAAAATTAGATTCCAGTGGTTACATGATAGAAATACATGGATCAAATATTGATTTCACAACAAGCACCCAAACATATATACAGTCAGCTTTGTCACAACCTTATGCGAAACAGCTAAAACACTGAAGCACAGAAGAAGAAGAAGAAGAAGAAGAAGAAGAAGGAGAAGAAGAAGCGAATGATGGTCAAACAGTCCAGACAACTGAACGGGCTACAGAACAGATTCAGACACATCTTCTCGTATGTTTAACACGTCTAACAATTCGCCACCCGGGTCCTTCGTCTATTTGGTATACAAACCACACACAAACCAACGTCAAGTTTACTAAGATATTTTAACCACACGTTAGATGAAGTTGCAAATGAAGAGCAGTCTACAAGATACCGTGTACAGTTTGCCCGAATATGTCCGTCGGACAAGCCGATTGCAAGCTGCGAGCAAGATGACATAAGCACCACCTAGCTGTACGACGAATATGACCAGAAATCCCAATTCATACAAATCAAATGGGACATCAGTTGAATCACAGAAACACGAACACAATGGCACTTATTGACAATCTAAGTTACTCAGAATTTGGTTGCGACCAATGGATTAAAGAGAAACCGTAAACAAAATGAAAGAATCAGAAATTGACCAATTCTAGGAGTGATGGAGAACGGACAGAGAGACACAGCATAAAGCCCAAAAACACTTATGATAATTTAGTTCGAAGAAACTCTTATTATGGATATCATCTAGTTTAATGACAAAATGTTCAACAACACATCTGAGCAACCTACACACACTGATTCATGAAACTTTTCTTCGGTTACTAATTAAAACATTTTAATCTCCACCAATGACTTGAATTTTATGAGCAACGTTGAATAATTCAGACTGCACAACGACATGCTGGTCATGAAAAACTTCTTGGTTGAGATCCTAATAAACAAATTGAAAGCTGAAACGATTTTCACAAGAAGATTTACTTCAGCATACTCGCGCCTACATTCAATTTCCATCAGAATAAATTTTTCTTTAAAATATTACAATTGATAAGGGACTAAAGCGGAGTAGCTAAATCTCCTGAGATATTTAACAATTACATTCGAACCAGTTTTCAGTCTTAGTGAACGTACTTCCTTCCAGGTAAATATTCAGAATTTAGTTATTTTATTCTCATCAAACTATTGATTCCACTTGTTAATATTGTTAGAATAATACGTATATTATGGTAGAGGTTATTTTCATCAACTGGCTCACATTTACAGCTGTCAATTATTTTCTGTTGCTCCGCGGCATTCCATTCATCTCTCGTTTTTACTTCGAGTTCAAGCCCACCTTCGAAGCTGAAAACATGTATGTTTGAATAGAATCACAGGTGAGTTGAATTGATAACAGTCAAATTCCAATGTGATTTATTCTCTCGAACATATTATTCTCGTTTCTAATTTATTCTAACCTAATGTGCGTTCATTCATTTGATTTAGGTTCAAGTGCTCATGTGATCGACCTTGAGAATAAGTTGGAGTTATCGCATAAAATCTCACCGCTACCTGATGACCTTCATTTTGAATATTCGACCAAGGCACTAGAGGAACTGTTTAGCGAAGCGTGTGGCTTGACACTGTGGGGAAACAGTAGACAACAGTGAGAGTCCTCGATATTAACCAGCCAAGTAACTGGGTTCGGAATATATTGCATTTATTAGGGTGATATAATCAATCGCGAAGCTAGCACGCATTAGGCACAGATGAATCTCTACCTACTGCACCAAGGTTGATTGTAAGCATTGAAGTATTCAAATGATAGGAGCAATAAGCGATCAAGGACATTAACATTTTTTATTAGAACATTACTGTTCATTAGAGTAGTTTAGGTAGTTGTTAGTGTATAAGGAATTGAGTGATTGTTTTTAATACTTGCCTCAGATAAGTCCATTTACACTGAGAGTCACTAGTTATCATTATACATTCAATAGACTTAGGGTTAGTATATTGGCCGCGTGGATAGGAATAGTTATCAAATACATTCAATTCAGAATATGACAAAATCTAACTTATCCAACTTTTAATGAATCGGTTAGCACAGATTTTTTTTAATGATTCTGGATTCCCGATCAGTCCAAATATATTAAAATACATTGCTTATCTAACTTACATGAAGCACTGATGATTTATTTAATACTTCACCCAAGAGCTGAAGTACACGTAACACTTACTGCGATTGGATTTCTGATAAATAAATTACATTCGGCCCGATCTCACGAATTAATCATGACCCACGTCTTAATGAGGTAGGATGTCTACTATGGGAATTTAACAAAATCCATAACAATCCCCTGACCAACATTATGGTGAAATTTTCCAGATTGATTGAAAGCGGATTCGGCATGGCCCGCCATCTGAAGCGAGAGCGCAAAATTGGGTATCTCAGGCCATTCAACATAAAAAAACGCTGCTAAATATAACAAGTCTTATGTAGTCTATTTTCAAAATATATCAGCATTCCATATGTCGCATGCACGTATGTTAAACGATTACTATCATTGATGTGGTTGATTCAACCGAAACTCACAATGCCTCGGCACATGCTCGATCCTTTGGAAACACCGGTCGATCATCAAGGTAGGTCAAATGTTTCTGGATTAAGAATGAAAAACATCGAGTCATGAAATGCGCTGAGAAATATATTGTTCTTCGTTGTGCTACATTTTTGTACTTATTAGGTGATTAAGGCATAATCAAAACCCACTAAACAATTGCCTTAGTTTAAAGTTTGCAATAATTTACAATTTTTAGTAATCACTCGATTTTTGAAAGAGCGGGAAATACGAATGTCCCTGCTAATTAGTTCATACTGAATTTTGACTTAGAAACGAAGTTTATAATGAAATAGTTCTGATTGTAATTTGGAAAGGTTTCGGTTCTGAAACAACCTTCGTTAGACCAACGGGGTCAGGTTAAATATTGCCATCAACTGAGCAATCCTCAGCTGGCAAAGGTCTGCACAGTAAATGGCGAGCGCTGAGATTGTTAGGTTAGATAGTTGAGCTTCTGTTCAATCAATTTACACACCCTTACATGTGTGATTGATATCCGCTGACCGTTTAGCTTGATTTCGTAGTCCACGCGCACCCTAGGGGTCACGCAGATTAATATTTATCCGCTGCAAAACCGGACGAATGATTGTAAAGATATCAGCCCCATCTACCTTGTTGACCACGTTCCTCGATCGGCCAAAAACATTTTCTAATATTTTTATTTAACTTCATTTTCTTTACTCTTACAAATTGCAAACACTGATCAGAGTTTTCATTTGAATGTGAGCCCAATCACACAGCGGTAAAAGCTGCATGGATCAACTGGCACTAAACCTATGCTTAAAATGTACTCTTTACAAAGCTGCAGAAACACACTATTTTTGAGAAACTTTACCGATTGATATTGAATTGTCGCAGCAGAAGATACAACAGATTTAGTGTGTTGCGTGTGTTTCGTCTATTGACGAGTTTATTCGATTTCACTAGCTTTGTTCCGAAAGATCGGGGCTTGTAACCAATACATCAAATCATAATCAAAGACAGCGTTACACCGGTAGCACGTACCGAATGCTTCACTGCCATACAACCATGAAAAAGTAAAATCCTAAAAGATGGGGAAGGGTGGGACTTAAATTGCTACGGCTTCTATAGAAGAGTAAGCACAAACAAACTGGGAAGAGGTCTGATCTATAGGAATGAATTATCAACACTAAATAACAAGACACCGGATGGTTCAGTTCGCTGCTGACTAGAAAATGTACGTGAAAATCAGATGCACCAATGACAGTTTTTTCTGAAACACGACGTGTTCGCGTTGCATGAATAATCGTCAAAAAAACAAATGAAGTGGAACAAGCAACAGTCCAAAATGTTAAAGCAAGTTTTTGCTCTTGGATTCACTTGTCCGTCACAGCAGATAGCCCAAAGCCTGGATCACATAGCTGAAGAAGAGAACTTGGTTGTCTGGATTTGTAGTAGTTTGAAGAAAGGTTCATAATATAAAGCCGTTCACAAACACGTATCTCATCTGTTAGGCATTTTACAGCGTATCGTTTAACGTTGTTCCTCTGGATAGTTTCCTCTAATGATGATACACCCGACTCTGCTGCTTAAAGTTGAACAACATGATTCTTAAAAGATATTTTGTACCAGTACCGTTTATATCGCCAGGCATCTGAGCTTTTCGACGGTATCTAAATTTAGTCATTCCTCAAGCGCTTTCGAGGATTATACCCGGTGACTCTTATAAAACAAACATACGAGGCGATTGATTACAATCGCATACAATGTTTTCCAAGCCCTTGGATAAGTTAGTCTGAATTCGAACTGATTAGGAGATCCGATTGAACGGCTTTAAGCCGCATATCCCACAACGAACAAAAAACATTCAAAGATTTTATTCTGTGGGTGTCTGTTTCATAAGAACTATTTTTTTGTAGATGTCATAAAATCCATTAGTTTATTCGCATGCATTACCACCACACATACACACACACACAATCCTCGACTGGATTCGTCCTGTTTGCACTCATCAGGTATGGTCAGTAGGATCAATATCCGCATGCGCTTGAAACAGTGGAACAATGGTAAAAACGTTGTGCTTGTATGGTACTGTTGGATAAGGTTGGTACGATCAACGTGATCAATTACATGAGCCACACTCGTATTGACAGGGTTTGAACCCATGAGCATTAACCAAAAGCTCATTTGCTTGAATTTCCTTTAAACATTTTGTTCATCGTCATGGGTTGAAACCCTGTGTGCATGAGTTGGGCTCATGTGATTGAACAGGTTGGTCGTAACAACTTTATCCAAAAGGGCATACAATGAAACTTGTTTATACATGAGGTTAGTTTGGTTCGAGGTGGAAGTTGACAATAACTGCGAACTAATACTAACATGGCACACACATACCCACAAACATGCTAAACCTTAAGGAATTATGATATATTTTAAATACAAATGTACAGTTTCGAATAGTGAATTTAGAAACAACTATGGTATGAATGAGGGAGATGCGATAAATAAGCCTATAACAACGGTATTTTGAGAACAAAATCTGATAGCAATCGCTTACAGTAAATTCTTAGTACAGCTCCGCTTAAGATTCGGCAGATCAAATGGGATAATGAGATAGTCCGTGTCACACGCCGAGAATGGCGTAAAAACAATCGTGGCCAGTGAACATGTTTTCTATGTACAAGCTAAAAGTATATATTGCTAGTATGACTGGCGTGAGAGAGTATAATCTGCCGAGCAGCACTGTTTTCTCGATCTTGGATTATCTCATCGCATCGTATAACCATTCACTTAAAAAAGAGCGTGCGTAGAAAATGCGACGATACACATGGATCAAACCAACACTCACGCAAACGTTGATGATCTTCTTTCGATAGTATTTCACTTCGCGTATAAAAGGATTCCCTTGGTTGTAGAGCACTCGCTATTGAAAAGTATTTATAAGAATTAGTATGCAATAACAAAATATTGGCAATGAATTTTTTCTTGTAAAGCATTAATTAAACACAAATTGTAATCAGATACAGTGTAAGCTAACGCAAATTAGAATCATTTGAGTTTTGGTAATTAGCGTAATTTTGAATGATTTACTTACATGTTTGTGACTACTCACCAGTAGCAGTTCACATTAATGTCTTACACCTGCGGTCACGTTTACGGAGTCCACATTGAGATTCGGAATAAACTCTATCTACCCAAACTTGTAGCAGGATCTGTTAGACATTACAAACAATTTGCCTACAACATTCGAGAGGAGATTCCTATGTAATTGTTGCTGTCGCCTCTATCACCCTTATTCCCAAATAGCGTGATGATCTTTGTGTCTCGTATCTCTTGTGGGACACACTTTTCCTGCCAGCACTGGAAAGGCAAATGATGAAGGGGCTGTAATAATGCTGTTCTACAGCATTTTGACGAGCTTAGGTGGAATTTCATCCACATCAGGGACCTTCCCATTCGCTAAGCGTTTGATTGCCATATTGAGCTCATCAATAGTAGAGCGGGTATGTAGAAGTTTAATTTTTGGCAACTGCTCAATATAATCAAGTACATGTGGTAAAACCGTACAGTCCCTAGGGTAGAGAGAGGATAAGTGCTCTACCCATCTTTCCATCTTCTGAGTTTTGTCGACAATCGGGTTACCAGATACAGACTTTATGGAAGCCCTTTTGAGTTTGATTGGACTAATGGCTTTCTTGATCTTTTCATATATACCGTAAGAATTTCAAGTATCCGCAGCGTTTTGGATACTGAGGCAAATTTGAGTGCAATACTTTTTGCATATCGTCATGCAGTCCGTCGGACCTTATTTCTAGCTGATTTTAAAAATCGTAAGTTTTCAACTGTTGGCATAACTTTGAACTTCAAGAATGCTGAACGTTTCCCATCTAACATAGCAGCCATCCCAGAAGCTTTTGTTTTAAACCAATCGCTCGTTCGAGCTTTCTTTGGATCGTAATTGAAAATTGCGACTAGCTGTGTGCATCTTTTTAGCGATTCCCAGTTTTCCGAAGCCAATTCGAGGGCGATTGTCTTTGTGAATTCGGCTGTGAAACCTTTTGCAAATCGCGCAGCTAGATTAGGTTCGCGCATGCGAGTGACGTTTATCCTTGGCTTAGCAGACAATTTGGTGCGGTGAAATCTCGACTGAAAAAGTTTCAGTTTTGCGTAAACTAGCGAATGGTCAGTGTCGTAATCTTCGCTTTGATATGATTTAGCGGAAAGTACGCTTCCTATATTAGTGCGCCTAACAAGAATAAGATCTATCTGATACTAATGCTTAGAGCGAAGATGTTTTCAAGAGAATGTATGCTGTGGTTTTGTTTGAAACAAAGAGTTAATGACACAAAGACTGAACTGTGTGCACAGTTCTAAAAGGCGTTGTCCATTTCAATTGGTTTTACCTACACCGAAACTTCCGAGACAGTTTTGCTATGACTCGTAATCTGCACTAACTCTGGCATCGAATTCACTCAATACCACTACACAGTGTTTTGTTGCAGGATTTTGAGTACTTTTGTGAGGTTATGATGGAAAGCGTTTTTTCAGCAGGCTCCACAGAGAGCCTCGTTGCGCAAACGTTGACCAACGTAATGTTAGCCGTAATGAACTTGGGATTTAGAGTCTAATTCCTTTCTCTCCCGCTGCTGCTTGGTTCTGCTCCTTTTAGTAGGCTGTTTCGCACGGCAAACCCAATTCCATGCAGTCGAGGCACATTAGACCCCCTTGATTTCCAAATGAATGTATAGTCTCCTTCTGTTAACATACCAGTGTCTGGTAATCGCATCTCTTGCGGAGCAGCCACGTCGACATTCAGCCTTTTTAGCTCATTTTTATCACTGCTGATTTTCTTACGCCTTTGATATTCGAGACGTCGTCATGAAACCCTGGAAGCTTAGACCGGACGATCCAGGCTCCCAGTTTCAGAACTGACCTTTGTTGTTTAGTAATTCGTTTCGCTGTTTTATTCCCAATCCACATCCATCCGATGATGATAGCAGACCGTGGCGAGACGGCATTTTATGAGCTGAAAGTTGCCCGGCTTGGGGCGGGCGGTAGCCGTCCCATGAGACCTGAGAATCTCTCCCAAGGACGGACGCAGCCCCAGGCGCTCAGCTCTACGCTAGTTGAGCCATAGCTTTTACGGGTATCTGCTGCTTCTCGTGTTATTATGAATAGAAGCAGAATGGAGTGTCCTCTCCATTAGTTCGTTGAGATGTACCACAGGGCAGTTCAATCTGGAGAACTTGCTGTTGTTCATGCCCGAATTCAAAGGAACAGCTAGGCTGATACGTTTGGACAACGATGCCGTCGCCGGAGTTTGCAGGACGAAGTTGAATACTATTTCGGACTGCATTACGGGACTCCGGCTCTAGATTTTTTCTCTAGGTTGACTCCTGAAGCCTTTTCTATGATTGTATATAGCCACGACGCACTGGATGTTTGAGATAAGGGTTTTATTTCTCACAGGTTAACTACCTTCATGGACCTCCGAGCTCCACCTGCCCGAAGCAAGCTGGTTTTAAGGCGCCAGTCAGCCGCCTTCGCCCTTTATCCTGTCAGTAGAAGAAATTCCGCCGGGTCACACAGGATCACGCCTGCAGACCAGCAGCTGGACATGGTTGTCAGAGGCTATATGAGACGCGCGCCATTTGAGCATCTTTAGAATTGAGTGCTTATCCCAAAAACTCCCCGGCTGTGACAACCTTGGTGCATTTTTGGATACCTTCTTATTCAGGTTCCCCGCATGAAGGTCCTTTGATTAAATTTAGGAATCACAACCATCCTGGTTATCAATGAAACTATCGAAATGAAACCAAATTATTATTTTCTAATTCCGTTGAGTTTGATATTCATTTCCTAGGCAACTCCATCTTTAAGCATACAATTTCACAGCCGATATAATTACATACATTTCATAAAAGTCAAGATAAGTTAACAACACAGCTGCATAACAAAATATACTTTCGATTGAATTGAATTGAATTGCTTATTGATGGATAACATGCTATAAATGCACACCAACTTCAACTACCTATTTCGTAAAGTTATAAGCATCAACGACGCCTAACTTAATGTTCTTCTACCGGCAACTTACCAGCGATGGCATCTTTGCAAACACTTCGTCAACCACAGCAGGATCACTGATGTAGTTGTGCTGGATATCGAGGACGGAGAGTTGCTGGCAATCAACAACATGAATTATATCCTCCAAGTTGGTCAATTTATTATGAGCAATGATGAGACGTGTAAAGTTTGGAAGGGTGCCTGTGAAAGAAAAGAGTTAAAACGATACAATACAGCGAATCAAGTTAGAAAGACTAATGGGCTGAAAATCACGCCCGAAAAGAACTCACTCAAGTTTTCTATTTTCGTAATCATATTATTGCTCACGTCCAAAGTGTCTAAGAATTTCATATGATCCAAATTTTCAATTCGCCGTAGAAGATTTTTCGCAAGAAACAAAGAACGCATTTCAACTTGGTTCTCTAAACCTGTGAGCTCGGAAATCCCATTCACCTCCAGAAACAGACAGCGCAATCCGGTGTACTCTTCAAGGTTTTCGATTTTCGAGAAACCTATATAAGGTTTTTACGTTTAGGTATGTTATGTGCGGTTGTCATTAACGCGTATATTGTTTAGATGAGCTGACCTACATTTCTGCAATTTCTAAACGTGTTTCCATTATTTTTTCATAATCTTAATAATTCAACTGTAGTAGACATGATCAGTGTTGTGTCGTGCGTTTAAAGGGATAGTTAATTACGTTAAGTCAATGGAGGTAATATGCTACTCTTATTTCAGCACTTATCAATTTGTTGACCAAAAACTAGACAGCGCTTAATCCAACGTGAATCATGTCAACCGATGTTTCCCATCCAGCGATATTTTTCAGTCAAGATCCACACCCAATAAACTGTCGAGTGTTAACCATCTCAAATCCCGCATTAAAATAGGACGAAAACTGTGAACAAATGGTCAACCAATGTTCTAGTACATCGTGCACATAAATCGTAATGAAGCGCATGTACCTGATTGAAAAATACAAAATGGCCGGATACATTCAGTCTATGTATCACGAGAAATGATCCTTAAAACATAACAAATGTTATTTTTATAAACAGTTTATGAATTAAAGTAGCAGTTTAGTCTACAATTTCATGTTTAAAACTATTGGCACAGCGTGAAACATCCTATTTAAGGTAACAAGAGGAGGCGGTGCTTTGGTTTGCCAAACGTAGATCATCCCGACAGCAAGTTAACTCCACCGATAGTCTGAGTACTGCATATATCGCTGTGAGCGTTGCAGCATTTATTAATACTCTTGAATTGGAGTGTATATGGTCATGTTTGACATGCTGGAGCCAAAAATCATCGTCCACTGGCGATGTGCATCCGTGTTTGTCACCGTCAGGAAGAGGTCAATTAGTCAAATAGATATCATCTTATAATTTTAAATTGCGTAGTCAGATTTAGATGTGAACACAGAATTAGTCCTCTTTCAGGCATCGTGCTACAATAATATTTTAAATTGCGTTAGAAATTATTCGTGTAAATCCCTATATTCTCCCAGAAATTAAAAGCATTTTATCAAATATTTTTCCGTTAGTTACCAGCGACAACTAAAAGTAAAAATGTCAGCCCGATTAATTATATGCTCGAGAATGGGGCATAACGTTCTCGATTAGTTCATAAAACTAAAATTCAGCATTTAACTGTAGAAAACCGAGTTAATATTTTTCAATATTCTGCTCTATCTATCTATCTATTGCCTAAATCTCACCACTAGAAACAAATTGAAATTTGAAGATCCGGTATAATGTTTTCAGGTGGTGTTTGACTTCCTTGTTCGGATATTATCAATTGGTGGTTCATAAGTATCGGATTCTGTACACTAATGTGAGAGTGTGACGTCGGTTGAGTTTAGCCAGATTCATCACTGAACCAATTGGAAAGCAAGAATTTGTTTGAACGAACTGAAGCGTCAATCAATTAAAGCACAACCGAAGAATTGTTCAATAAGATTGCTTTGGAATAATAAATAACCTACCGTTGTAATGAAGATAAAGCACGTCGTTCAAGTGCGGCGTCTGGTAGAGCTTGTTCTTCGCGCAATGTTTTTTCAAGAACTCCTTCGTAATTCTTCCGTGTAAGTACAAGGGAATCCAATTAAATGTTGTTTGCGAAAGTTAACATAATTTAACGAAATATGGGTGAATCTACTTCGGATTTGGAAAATAAATTCTCGTGGTTACGTTTGATTGATTTATATCTTTTGGGAGAGTAACGAAAAAGCAATGTCTGTCTATTTATCGGAGAGCTTTATGAGTAACATGGCTTTCTGTTTAGACTCGTAGAAAATGTGTGCTAAGCTTTTGTTTCACGATCGAGACGTTTTTAGACAACAAACATGAATACTTGTTGTTTAACCTTTCCTGCGTAAAGATTCCAAGTCATTAAGTTTATAATATTACGTGTACAAAATTATATTTGAATGTCACTGTTAACCAGGGTTCGTACAATGAACCACGGTGTTCAAACACAGAATCACACAGTGATTCCTCGTCAGGCACTCAAGGCGCTTATGGATGACCAAGGTACTGTGTTGCTCACATATCCCGCACTTATATGCCACTACCGGTTTCTGGCTGTATGCCGTCATCAGGTGGAAACAGTAAGATTCAGTTCAGGAAGCATTGAAACAGTGAAAAAGTGTTAAAATAACTTATACTTGAATGTTGAATGTAGAATACTGGGAACATTTAAATTATTCAAAATAGGATCACTTGCTAAATTGAACGAAATTTGTAACTGAGCATCCACCTTATGATTAATATCACGCAAGCCAACATGTAAAACCTATGAACTTGGTGAAAAATAAACATTTTTTCAATCTGGATGTAATCATTGTGTACCATTGATCTCGCTATCACCGATTTTTTGCTTCAATGTTATTCTTCGTTTGACGGGTTTTAATTCAGGCATATTTTCTAGAGATAGTTAGTTTTAAATATTTCGAAGAACCATGTGCCGAGACCGAAATTTCTACGATTTATCGAGAAATAAATTGACAGATGAACGTTATTGTCTATCAATTGAAAACGTGAAATAAAGTTGTTCGCGCTCAGATCAAATAGGTTGAACATTCCATTGATACAACGGAGAGTGTCCCCAACTGGTTATTCACACATAATCACACCGAACACACTAACTCTTAAGAGCAGTATCAACTATTCAAGTGTGTGTATCGTTTCCTACATATGCTATTGCCGAAATAAAAACTTTCACCTTCCTGGTCAGCGTTTGGATACAAACTGCTTGAGTGAAACCACATAAATTATCATGAGTACTGTTGAGTTAAATTTTCTTCATCATTTTTTTGCATTTAAATTCGTGACATTTTAATGAATTTCAAAAGATGGCAATAAACATTTCTGACGTCAGTTAGACATCACTTGCTGCAGCTTACCTTGGACCAACCATACCAGGAGGCTCTTCTTCTTTCGCTTTTTCAGGTTTTTGTTCATGCCGACTCAAAATCGAGTATCCCGGCGGATAAGGCAGATTCGACAGGTCAACATCGAACATGGAACATGAATTTTTATTCGAAATATCCCCAGTTGCGTCTGGTTCTATCAGTGCATCGGATCCCTCGATGTCTTGATTGATTTTCTCTGTGAGAATTTCTTCATCTTGAATTGGTTTAGCACGCGTGCTAATAGATTCCTCTGATTTTACTGAAAATTTCAATTTGCTTTATCGTCAGGAGCAGGAAAGTTTTCCAATCATGTTTGAAGAATATTAAAAAATGTATGCAAGAGGTGCGTGCTAATTAATTACAGACAAACACATACGATTCTATGACCGGTCAAGAATTTAGTTAAATCTCATTTTAAAACTTCAACAGATCACTCTTTAATACTCATTTATTTTCGAAGTGTGGATTGATGGCTTGAACATTTCAAAAATGTTTGACAAATTGAACATTAACCTGGTGCTCATATTAAAAATATTTTGAGTACAGAACTGAAATTATAACTGTAGAAAATCATGAAGCGCTATACTTATAACGCAATATGTGGTCGTTAGCTGATGTTACTTCTCGATTAGATGGGAGTTGGAGAATTCGAAACGAATAGAGAAATGTATCTATTTAAACGTTCTATCATAAGCTGTTGCGAGAAATCTAGATGAACACATTTGAAACGGAGGCTTTGCAACAGAACAGAAATAACACTTAATATCTCAAATGCTATGGAAAACGGACATGTATTTCAGCGTTGGGAAGTGATCACATTTAAGCCGTGATGTAAGCTCTTTTTCGAACGTTCCATTTCATCAATGGACAATGAAGACCCATCTTCGAATAAGCGCAATTAGCTTATCTCAAATGTCTATCACATTGTCCTTGTCTTTTTTTCGAACAATTTCTAAACACCCACATGATATCTACCAATGTTTGCCATCTATGCTCAGTAAGATAAGTCAAAGACTATTGTACGAATAGATTGATATGTTTTCAAACAGTTAGAGCGACGTTTCGCGGCAATCAATTCTACTCCAGGAAAATAGCTTTTCACAATAACTAAACACGGATAAATATTTCATTGCGTCAGAAAATGGACAAAGGTAAACTTCAACTAACTGTTCACCGATACAAATATTTCTCGATGTGATACTTAGACATTTATTGTAAGCAGTGACTGATGTTGTCTATTTTTTGGTTGAACTGAATGAGATATTTTACCAAAAAATCAAACGTGAAAAAAACGCATAATTTAACATACTTTCCCTTGATTCAATAGAGCTCTTCGTAGCTTCCACAGCAGTTGACATCATTTCTGACTCTTGAGTGTGTGTAATTTCTTGCAAGTTATTTCCAGATTCCATCGAAACTGATTGTGAATCATCCGCCTCACAAACTTCATACTGAGTGTCCACGATGCTGGCGACTGTAAAGTTATGCGAAATGGTAAATAATGACTCACTTTCCCCTGTATTTGCAAGCAAACTTTCGGTTGTATCATTCAAAATTTTGTCGGGGAGTGAAACAGTGCTAGTTGAACAATTATCTTGATTCACGTTTGAATTATCCTCTTCCGTCATTGCGTTCAATCTGTCGAAAAATTGCCTACTTTATAAATGCTGATATATCGGACGAGATGATAAATGTGATAGTAAATTTTGAGACCCAATCCATTTATATAAAGTATTTGATCGTTTTGATCACTCTTTGGTTCTCCGTAAGCTGAGAAATGTTGGTGTCACTAGAAATCTGCTTACATGGTTCACAAATTATCAGTCTGAACGCAAAACGAAATTAGGAATATATGGCGAAATTCGCAAATTCTTGAACTTCGAAATGTTCTGCGATACTCTTCCTTATTTTGATAAATGATGTACCGCCGATGATCTAAAACTTTGAATAAAAGGTCAACTCTATCAAGAATAGCCTAGTTTGTCAAGCAGATCTAAATGATTGGCACCAGTAATTGATATAAAACCAACTGCCCTGCAAATTCCACAAGTGCTAAATGTTGCATAGTAGAACCCCCGGCGTTCTCATGAACACTTGGCGTTTACACGCTTGAGTGCAGTATATCAGAGGAGATCTCAGTATCTGGTTTTTCGAAAGATAAACAAAACAATCTGTATTGCGAGGTCATCTTAAAACATGCAAACAGCATACTCAAAGAAATTCTCAAACTTATTCAACCCAATCTTGGACGATGTTGCACCCTTGTGAGCAAGCGAATTCGAGATGGCCTAATCCTGACAAATAATACATACGCCGTCCCACCATCTCCGGTACCTATTCAAATTTAGTCTCAATTTTCCCATCACGATAAACCTAACTAATTGTCGATTAAACTGTCGCCTAGACTTTTATTCAGTCCGTTTATGCTTACTTTGAATCAGTTTACTGCCGAATAAAATGATGTTTAAAGAGACCTCACGATAATGTTCTGCCTTCAGTTTACGGAAAAAAAAACTTAATGCTTTCAAAAATGCTAATTTTCATGCATCTGCATCACACACCCTACGGCTGGTTTTGTGCTGTTCACACTCATCATGTAGAGACAGTAAGATGAGAATCCACATGCGCATGTTTTTTCATGGTTTTGGGATTATTTCCCATCCACATGTGTTTGGGACCACGGGATTGAGCACGTTGGTCGTATCAAGCTTAATGTCACCGTTTTAATTACGCATTTTTTCAGACATACTTAACCAGTTAACATATGTCATAAATTGGAATTATTTATACTCATCCTTCGAACGACGTGAACCGAAACATGAAGTTTCGATATATTTTATTATTATTCTTATATGCTATTATATTCTAGATTTATTCTCTTTATCACCATAAATTTTGAATCTCGAATTTGAAACTAAATACTATATTAACCGTTCAATTAAGCGACATTATTTGAAAACTAGGGTGAACAATATTAAAAAACTGAATATTTCTTTTTAATTATCTTTCAGGATTTCCAATTTCTGAATTAAATTAAATTGTATCGGAAGGTGCTCGTGGTCTCTAGAACTGGCAACTAAAAGCGTTTACATATAGGAAAGAATACATGTAGATCCGGCTGTTTATACTGTGTAAATGATGTTCGCGGAGCTGGCGTTGTTTGTTGAGGATCTTTCGTCGTTAAGCTAGATGACATCATCAGATAAACTTGTTTCGAATTGACTTGCGTGTGTGATTCTTGGGTGTTCCGTCTATTCATTGTCACGTGCGGACGAATAAGAAATCGATTACAAAGTTGGTTAACGACGAAAACCGAGAGAAAAGCGACCAAACAAAAAACGCCGTATCGAAACCAGCACACTCGTTCCCACTCGCAAGCCAATTCGAAACAAGTTTAGATGATGATGTCATCTGGATTGATGATAAATCGTCCTGAAAAATAAATGCCAGCTCGACAAAACATCATTTGAACAATAATTAAATGTATCTTCGGGGAAATTAAAAATGGTAATTACATATAACGGGATTCTGAAAACGTATTCCCTTTCTGCTAGTAAAGTGTCGTCATGATCGTGAGTTGAATGAATATCATCAACATGCCATTCGACAGTAGATATTTGGGTAGATGGTGGCCTTCACCATTTTGCGAATTATCGATTTGAAGCCAACTCATTAGACTGTGATGTGTTTATTGATTTCGAAATATTTATGCCCGCAGTGCATTTGAAAAAAAGATATTTTTGGGTTGCTTCATAAAATATTCCATCATAAATTCTGAAAAAAGCTCGCTAAGTTAATTCTCAGTACGATCACTTGAAAACAGATTGCATAATGTTGCTTGATTCAAGCATACAGTTTTGATTACGTCTCATTCAGTTGAGTTATGGGTATATCATGAAAATGCTTCAGTTCATGCTGGTCTAAAAATTCGAAGTTTCATTGAGGATTAATTCCTGATATTGTTAAACATATATATACTTGCTGCACATTGTTAGTTTAAAACTTATTCCGAATAAAATAGGGAATTAATATCTTGAGTACACAAACAACCACGAAGAAATGAAAAAGTTCACAATGATACCATCTGAAACATGAGAATCACATGGATCTAGTTATATTTACTACGGACATTTGAACACATTCATTTTGAAAACAAGCACTGTTGTTCTCTTTAATGTAAGCTCACCAATAAACCGTTGTGTCTGAACCATTCTATCAATTCCAATCGAGTTTGACAAAGGATTTTGCAGCAGCACACAAAAGTACGCATGCATTACACGTTCAAAAGAAATTACAATGGAGGTACACAAATGGTATATACAATTTGCCTGTATCGCATAGATACGTTTGCATATATCATCAACCATAGGCCATCCTAAATTAATAGTAAAAGTACTGTTATGCTTGTTAAGATAAGCTTCAAAGGCAGCGAAAGGAAACTAGTTTCAAGAATTCAAAATTTAATTTATTAAATCGAAAAATGAATCGTTGTGAGCATCAGTATCAAAGAATAACAAAGCACAATCATACTTCTTCGATGATTGTTTATTCTAGGTCAATAAATGAATTTTTACGTACAAATTTTAAGAATGAACTAAAAACATTTTTGCTGTCTTGGATGTGACAATGCCCGATATACTTCGCTTAAGCAATTTCCTATAAAATGAAAACCAGTAAATTGCATGCATTTACATCACACACAACCCACGATAACTGCGAATGAGATTATTTCTCTCAATCCGATGTTTTCATACACAGATTGATTTTGTTTATAAGCTCGCATTGCAAAATGTGCTCTAATGGTAAGCATCTCGTTTAACCTCCGGAAATCAAGTTCAATTAATGACAGATGACTGATGCCTCAAAACCAGTTTTTTTCGGGCAGGTAAGCTAAATAGTTTTACTGAGGCGATCAAATTAGTAGAAGGAACCCTCCAATACCTTGTGGCTACACACAGACATAGATTTGTCTCCAGGATTCCGGTTGGAATGTTCAAAGTTATACTCAATTTCTTCTCGGCAAATTCTGCGACAGAATAGTTTTCAAAATTTTTCATCCTAGCTGTTTATTTGGTACAAATGTTGTCCTAGACGGTAATTACTGCTAAATGTGCAGCAGCATTTCATCATTTGAAACACTCCGGGCGTATATATTAGCGAGCAATTGGAAAAGACACTCGATTGTACTCTTTTTGATGAAAAAGGAAACCAACAGATACCAGCTGAAAGCTGTCCTGAATGGCTAATCACATAGCCGCTTTGGTTAATTTCGACATTGGAATATATGTTAAGATCTCAGTGGACGTGTTGTGTCTGTGATGCTAATAATATTCCGCAATCAATGCACGCATACCTCAACGCAGTCTGATTTGAATGAGGATGAGCAAATGATTAGGAAGCATGTCACCTTTTCCACAACGGGGAAACAAATCAGCAACAAGGAAAAAATAAGTTTTATAACTATGAAGAACCTAGAACATGTTTTCCATGCTTTCACGGTTTCATAGCTACATTTTGAACACCGGAGTATTAAAACATTCAATGGGCTAAAAAGCTGGCAATAGACGAGGCTGTCTCAAAAAGTCTCGAATACCAGACACTCGAATGCTGAAAAGGAAAAGAAATTACACAAGTTTAGGAAGGAACTCTGCAGAGTCTCGACTTCATGAGGATAGGCATGCATTGTGAAAAATACTAAAATAACATATCCAAGAAGCGGCGTAAGCGAATGGATATTTACCAAAATTGAAATGCAGTACTGGTACCATTAAGTTGCTCAACGTTTGTGAGCCGACGATCTTAGCGACGCATGCTGAAAAGGACGCTCTTTATCATACTCTAGGAAAATTTCCTGGAAGTATGTTGAAAAATTGTGCAGTGTTATGGATGCCTCAGATTTGGTAGATTACAAGTCTTGGTCACAATCTGTGGGAAGTTTCGGATAAGTAGAAAGAGGGAAATGAACAACGGATTTGAGCACTATAAAAACAGATAAATTACATTGTAACTAAATATACTCCGAACTAAATGTAAATGAAGCAGGCTTCAGCAGAAGCAAACGGAATTGATCCCTAACTCCTAAGTGCAGTATTCGTACCGTTATCCTGATCAACGTTTATGTGTCGACAGTCTCTGTAAATCTAAACGGAAAAGACGCATTTTATCATCGGATCGCAGCAGTTCTTGAGAGCGAGATAATGAAAAACCGTGTAGTAGTATTTTTGCCGACTTAAATGCTAGAGTTGGTGGAGATCACGTTTTATGACTAAATTGTTTAGGAATGAAGAACGAAAGAAAATGGACATTGTATGTTGGAACTATGCACATATTTCAGTTTTTGTGTCACTTAAACCTATAAAACAAAGCCAAACTTGAGTCGTTTCAATTGAATTTAGATCGGATTATTAATATCGCTTGTATTGATTCTCGTTAAACAAACTAATATGAAACGATTACACTCACAAAGATCTTACCGAAGTGCATTCTATAACGCTGAATACTAAATGGTTTGTACAAAACGGAAGCATCACCAAGCTAGATCAAATTAGTGAGCCGTCAATAGGGACAGTCATTGAAAAATAGTTAGTCTTATAGGTTGATCAACAAAACTTCCTGAGGTTGAGGCTAATTTGACTTCAACGTTTGCATTTTGGAATTCACCGAAATATCAAACAAGGGCAAGAATATGCTACCACATTTTCGTTATATTTTACTACTATGTGTAAACACACTTTGAAAAATAGAACATTGAGCATTTACCTATTTTAAGACTCAATGGCGGATTTTTAAACTACAGCGTTCGAGAGCACAAGCCAATGTCGGTGGATGTGCTCACGTGTAACGTGCCGTTTGTGGAAAATGTGGTCATCATCGCTTATTCGTAAGAGCAGCTTTGCTAAGCTAAAAACTCCCTTTTAGGAATGCAAAATTCTTTGGGTTAAGAGTCAACATGAACGAGACCAGAGCTATTGGTTAATGACTATATCGCCTTTAGTGTTCATCTTTGATGAATATCAGCTGAAATCAGTTTACCCATTCGAATTTCTTTGTTATACCATTGTGAGTAACCTCTGATCAGATACCTATATTTATAAGCTGATTGGTGAAACAACTACGATGTTTTCAATATGAACGTCTTTGTATGGTTTAACAGGAACATTGACCGCGGAGATATAGGCTGTAACATATAACGCGTGCGTGTTATTTAATCAATAGGTTTAAAACCTAAATAATCGATGAAAGAAACAAATCAAAGGTAAATGCTTCCATTAGGAAACCTTAAGCGCGTCCTAAATATATCACCGTAGGAAACTTTGCTGATGAATATGCTGTCCTAATGCAGGTTTACGCTGAGATATCGTGATGAATGTTGTCTTCCCTATTTGTGAAGCAAAAAAGTCGCATTTTAATCGATCTACTATGTCCTCAGTCTAAACCTGAGAGGATTGCAATAAATGACTAAGAAGCTTTTAAAACTAATGTTACTTGTTCTACAGAACGTGTGCTCATGCAGATACTGTTCTGGCCTGCTGAACTCAGATAACTTTCGCGTGCAACTGCCACCGATCACCTGAGCGCTGCGATAAAGTATTTCACCGTAATTAGGATGTTCAGTTATTTAAAACGCCGCATAGCATGAAAGAGTTGATAGTGTGTGATTTAAACTCGTAGCCGACAAGAACGACCAGGCCATCATTCAGCCAAATTTGATATATTGAAATTTTAATGAACAGAGTGAATGATAAAATCATTCAAACGGCTGATCGATGGAGCAAAAATTATATTTCCGCTGACGACCGTAAATGATGTATAAAGGAGAATATCTATTTTTAAAATATTTAGAACGAACTCTAAACTTTCTCGCCGTGCAAGTTTCCTAAATGCTAATCTCAGTGTAAACTGTTAAACAGGGCTCATAGCCACCAATAATAAAATTAGAGGAAGTTAACTCAAATGTTTTGTTCCAACAAGCATTATTTTACATAGCCAAGTATAATATCGAAAATCAAGTATGCTTTTTGGGGCTCATGATTATTTGCTGGGATACGTATTGCGATTTTAGTTAAATAATGTCAAATAAAACACAACAAACACTGACAAGTTCACGTATTTCAAAACCGTTAACTGCAATGAGAATGTAGGGGCTCAATCGAATTTTGCTTTTTTGGTTTGAACCGTAACCAAGGTAGCATTATATGGGCACTTTTGATGATAATAAGGTCAACATATAGAAGATCATAGGATTAGCAAATGTGATATATCAGGGAATAAAATACTGAATGTTTTGAGCCACGAATGCCCAAACGCTTTGATTGTAGACGGTAAATGAGCTAATTGTTGATATCTAAAATAAGTGTCTATTGCAAATGTACATATATCGAACGTAATCTGAATGTCATCCAAAAGCACTTTGAAACACTTAATCGCCTCAGGACACTATTAAGCTATAATGAAATACTTCGCCGTACTTGAATCGTACAGTAAAAGAACGACGAACACTTGAACAATGCATTTCTGGAGAATGTATATTGTAAGAAATTCCTCAAGCAACGAAGACGCTGACGAGGTACCATGTTCATCTACGCTACTTCTAACATATTTGGCAACACACATCAAGGACTTCCAGAATTAAACGTGCGCACAAACCTACAAATAAGTTACACCTGTGATCATCATAAGCCCAAGACCCATACTAAAAATGGACAAAACGAATGTCAACTACGAAATACTCTGCAAAAGTATTAAGATGCATTGTCGGACAGTGTGCGAGAGTTGAGCATTACTCGGTTGTGAATTAAAATGAACCTTAGATACTGGTTTCAATTAACGAAGATCGCGAATGAATTTAATTCGAATGAAATAAATTTTTAATTCTTGTTACTGGTACGACACCTTATACACGAATATTTATTGAGTCAAATCATCCAACGTCACTATCCATCACATAAGAATGTGATTTGACAGTGCCTATAAACTCCTGCGATGCCTTTTGTTTCGTATACATAACTGGGACCGTTACGATTACTTGAGTAGCGGTACTGACACATTTTAAAACAAGTTATAAAGGTGGAGCATTCCAAGACGAACTCACTTCACAAGAATTTTAAGGGATAGAATAATCTAGTTCGGCAACGAAACATCTTTAACTTTAGATTTCTAGTGTGTGAACACACCATGAATTACTGTACATGTATATATGCTATAATTATTTTCATTCGGTGTCCCGGGTTGACGCCCTACCTGTCCAAATGCCACCAAAATCCACTGATGGTGCAGGCTAACGCGAATGTGGCCCGCAATAAGGCCTTGAAAACTCGAACAATTTACTATTCTTTTCTTTTTCGACCCAACGCACAACCCACCCTGCGGTTTGTACAAGCTCCCCGCCTTTTATCCCGGAATAAACTATTGATCTAATGCTGGTATATTTATTGCGTCACAGCACAGAAAAAATAATCATTGTATTTACCAATATAATATTTCGTAGGTCTTAAGAACAGAACCAAACCGGTATGGAGTGTGATCTAATAACCAAGCGAATAACGCCATTTACTAAAATTATGTAAAAAATAAAAATTCCAGTCATAGATAAAAACATTAAAGGTAAATTGTTGTTCAAAAACTAGAATCACAGTTTTGTTCACTGGATACAGAATCAATGTACAACGATCCTAACCATTATTTTTAAAGAATATTATTTCAGTGAACGTGCTATTAATTTTTTAAACCAATTTAAATATAAACGAGACGATTTTGAAAATTCATATTCGATTTCGAAACACATTAAGGATTGCCAATACAAAATTATTCAATATTAATATCTTCGTATACATCATTGTTTATTCCACATTACAGTTTGAACTTGTGCGCTACGTTGCCAATAGTGGTCAACTTCAAGGCCCATCTCAAGTTCAAGTTCAAAATGGGCATGGCTGAAGGTGGTATAATGCTGATCATGCGCTCAGATTTTTTTCAACCATATGCCATTATGCACTCGGCAGTTCGATATCGGGTATATAGTTCGTACGGTTCATACGCTTTTGTTTCTGGAATGTACTGTAGAGTTTCTCTTCACCAGTGCAACAGGTAATAATATACGTCAACAACAACACAAATACATGTTGTTTCAGTTTTTGATCGACGATATTTCGAAATAGTGTATGCCAGCTAGCGTTCAATTCCCTCTTAAAACTTAGAACGTTAAAGAGAGTTATTATACCATCTGTGAACTTTTTCAGGTGATTGGCCACACGTTTGTGGACAAGTGCAGATTTACCATGAGCATAGGTTTAGTGTTAAGAGCGTTCATTGAATTACTCCTTGTAGGCGGTTCAAGAGCAAGCTTCATTTATTCAGTAATATTACATCCCGTGAGACCAGTGAGATTATTAATGGCTTCTAGTATGTCGTGGTGTCATCAGTTCTCATTAGTTCTGCATACATTGAATAGAAACGAGCGCGACTAAAAATTAATTAAAACGTAAAGAATTCTTTGTAATAAAATGCTGCCTAGAAGCTCACACCCCAGCTAATAATTATTCATATGGAGTGGGGCCTTCGAATCGGCCGTGATAAATATTATTATTTTCACGCTTCCAAATTGTTTTCAGTTAAAATGTTTTTGGAACTTTTTATATTGTCTATATGCGAACGAAAGACGTTTGATGCCCCGCACACATCGAACGCTTTGCGATTTCTTATTTTGATTGTAAATATGCTGCGCTCCTCATAAAAAATGTGAAAGAAAACATTTACATGAAGATTCTAAACATCGGGCGGACTTAGATTTCGTCAGCGTTAAACACAACGGTCATTTGACAGTATAAAAAAAACCGAGGCTGTTTTTGATTTTAATGTGACTATCAATCTCAAATTTTCCGATTTTTATTTAACGTTTTTCTATATTCGTGATTTTTATTCAAATTTTGTGTGGTTACTTTAATTTGATTGTTTGAAAATTAGTTTTATCGCATTATATATACCGTAAATACCCGCGTATAGGACGCATTTTTCTTCATGAGTTGCCCCCGAGACAGTCTCGACGAGTATCTTGAATCCATTTATTGAGTGCATTTACCAGGTTAGGGTGGTGAGCCTTCGATCCTCTGTTCGCACTCTTCACATTTCGCATTTCTTTAACGGTACTTTCGGCTTTTCTCCACTTTCTGATCACGCATTCATTTGGACCAAATTACCACTCGGCTGCCCGGTTGCCGTGTTCTTTCGCGTACTTGATCACTTCCATTTCAAAGTTTGAAGGATAGCTCTGTCGTTTTGTCTTCGTCATATTGAAGGGTTATAATGAACTGTATCTTTAAAAACACCGGTAATAGGTAGAATATTTATACTGCCGATGTGTAATATCTTGAAAGTTTAATATCAACCAATCATGGAGTAGTATTTGACTCTCTTTGGAGCAGAAACTTTTCCATAAAAAATGTCAACCAATTATTCGACATGACGCCCAAGAATGAGAAGTCCACTTTCCATGATAATCTACATAGGTTAGACAGACATCTGCTGACTGACAGAATGAATGAGCCAGCAATCAACACACACGACGATCATAGCGATTGTATGGAGTTCACGGTGATTGACTTAAGTTCACCGTTTCTATAAAAATTAATGAAAATTAAGGACTAAAATTAGGATGCGTCCTGTAGATAGGTGCACAGTTTTTCCATCGTTTCTAGGGTCAAATATCCACTGCGTCCTGTACATGGTATCGTCCTATACGCGGGTATTTATGCTTGTTCGTTACACGTTATTCCATAATTTTGCGTGATTCATTTCAAACAGTTTTCCAGCATCTTCGGTGATATACAAAAATTTGCGGCCAAGCCGTTACGAATTTCGACAATCAACTTGATCCTAAAACGTTGACATTAAAGGAAGAATTTTAATCATACCGATCTCGTCCTCACGCATTTTATATTGTGGATTTATATAGAATTTGGCAACTCTAGATTTGGAGATATCTGAAATACATTCCGGAGATTGAACGGACGGACTTCGTCTTCAACAGTCTATTTTGTTTTTCATTCGATCGTATTGCAAACTTCGAAAACCCTGAGGAATTAAATAAAGTTTTTAGTTTATTACACCGTCGGATATCTGACTGTCAGCTACCCGGCGTTCTAAATTTCATTTAAGGTGACAAAATGTGGGTGAACCTGTATTGAAATACATCGTGCACTTACGCTACCTAGCCGCCACAGCCGTCCCTGGTGATCCAACCGAATCACGAAAACAAACTTAATTGGATAGGTTGATGGAAGTCATAGAGAAAATGAAGCGCGAAACAATTCTATTCAGGCCACCTTCCGACTTGGAACTAGTGGTAAGGATTGCCGAAATTATCCACCAAGAGGGAAAACTGTGAAATAATTTTCGCACGGAGTTTCAATTGGTGTACGCATAGAAAACTTTCGTGTTCACGCATATTGACAATCGTGCTAATGCTCTATATGCAATTGATAGGTCACATCAACGGTTTCAAAAGTGAAAGGAAGGAACCCTTTTGTACACTGGAAAATGTCTCAAAAACCTACTCATTCATTAATTGCGCTAAATTTAAATGATATTTCTAACATTAATCTAATCGTCATTAATACATCAACAGGCGGAAAGATTTGTTATTGTTTGATGTATTGGTTTGCTGTTTGATATTTATGGATATTGCAGAACATGTAGAAAATGCAAAATTTTACCGTATTTTAATTAGTTTGGGATGTGTTATTAGTAGTCATCTCAAAATAGAAAGTACGATAGTACGTAGTGGTCAGTCTACTACAAATTGGTGAGACCGACGTGATACACGAATCCTTCGTGTACTACAAATTGGTGAGACTGACGTGATGCACGAATCCTTCGTGTACTAAAATTCGTGAACCCAATATCCTCGCACACTTCGAGATTTTTTCCCGGTACGTCATTATTTCCCGATTCACATCGGCGTTATTTCAGGTTAATATTTTTACCTCTTCATCACGTAGAGCATCAGCACGCCATATGCATCACCTAACTACACTTGTTGATCGATTCACAAGTAGGGTTAAAACACAATCTACAGGGCAGACAGTTTACGTTGTTTACTGCTTATGAGCCCCTCGTACATCAATGAACGGATCGTCGGGTAGGTACTCTCCTAGAGAGACTACGCACCAGGATTTTGTCAGTCATTTTACGACTGACATTCGATATATCTTAGGTGCCACAATTCCTATCTCTACAACATGTGTGATAGACTTGCCACTCTCCCTAAACCTCAGAGAAATCGCTGCAGTGCAAGCTACCGATGCCGGCATCACACAGCTCAGGGACGCCTATTCTTTCATTACATCGCTCCCCTTGCCCGATGACTTGGGCAATATGCTTTGCGATATATCGCAAAGCGCTTTTTGACTACTCACCCTATCTGCTTCTAGTCGGCGCATTAGTCATACCATACGCAATCTTCCCCATCCTGGCATTCGTTCTTGCGTTACGTTTGCTACGAAAAAGTAGTATGGTCGAAAGCCAGGGGGTACGTTTAGCATGACACTTTCATGGCAACGCCACCATTTGAAAATAACCACGCGTACATCAAGTATTTACCCGCAATCAGCATTTCCACAGTGAGTAGGCGCCCGGAACGGCACATTTGCCAATTATGTTGCGGGTATTTAACACGTTATCACTTGGTATATTCCGTGCATGATTTTTTACTTCTTCACTATAACTCGGTCGTGGCCATAAACCCATGCAACAGAGTTTTTTCTCTCCTCACTTCTCAGGTACGTATGTACCTCCCGCTGTGTAAATCGTGGTACGCACCACAACCGGATCACCAACGCTTGTCGCCATCCTACCCGGTAGCCCGATATAGACGCATCTTTCTTGTATCCCCTCGGTACGCATTCACCTCCCGCTGTAAAATGCGTGGCACGCGCCACCCCCGGATCGCCGACACCTGTCGACATCCCCCGGCAGCCCCAACCATGAGTACACGCCACCCAACACGAAACTTTTCAGACAAGGTCCTTACCAGCCCGAGGACACGCAACTCAGCTTTCTCGAGGCAAGGCCGTTCGCCATCGGTCCCGGGGTGCAGGAACTTCTCAGCAAGGACCATGTTTTCCAAGCTTCTGGTTCTTCGTTGTCAAACCTACAGATTTGCCTATATCTGCTCCTACTGGGTTCATACTCAGACCATGCCAGACGGGCGATGCCCGCTAGCAGAACGTTCACTTCATGTGAGAGGTGACTCGGCTTAGTACTTATCGGTTTTTTGTATCCTACATTGGTCACCGCCGACAATCGACCCATGTAGATCAAGTGCTTGGCTGGCTTCGAAGCGACTGGTTGCTGAGAGACTATGTTCCAGCATGGAACGACCGTACACCGCTTGGCACGTCCAAATGTCAATTCCTGATCAGAATTCTCCGCTGACCAGACTTCTTGGAAGGGGGCTATGTAACATCATTGTTTTACTGTACTTAACAATTGACCTTGAGACACACTTTCTATTGATTCGAGTTCCGTGATTGCTTCCGTGTACTTTCATGCATTTTTTGACTACAGCGATAAAACCTTCATCTCCTGTGCCTTTTCTCCAGCATACTTGGGGACATTATTGTAGTGGTCAGTCTAATACAACGTCCACAGAAGGCGAAATAATACTAGGGATTTCGAAGTCCTGTGACTTGCAGCGGTGTGACCCAAGATAAAATTAATTGAAACACAATTGAAACAGGAATCGTAGTAGTTGAATGAAAGAATAAATCCAATCTACGAAAATAGAAGTCGTTTGCATCTGGCGAATTACGACCTTGAAGTATGTATGAAATTACAAGCCTGATCCAGGTAAAGTGCCGCACAGTCAGAGACTGCATGTGGGCGAATAGGACGATGAGCCGCACACAACACAGAAGAACTACACGACTGAACATCAATGCGAATACTCAAAATAAGCAAAACACTTGTAAAAACTACATTGTCGTGTGAAATTAGGTTCGATTTGCCTAGGGTTTGTGGCTACTTTTCAAATCGAGCGTCCGAGTTTAGTTGGCATACAACAGAAAAGCGCCAACCACCTCTAAAAAATATCATCCACAGTAGCTTCTGTTATTAAAATGGTATTGAAGGCGAATTAAAAATTTCCTTTGCCAATCAGTAAGGAGGCAACAGTGCGTCCCATAAGAAATCGATGCTGAATTTTTAATAAGGAAATCAAGATATAAAAGATGGCAATCATATGTAGAATATATAACGGTACAGGAATGCCGATTTCCGTGGTTTACAACCTGTTCAATTAAGTGAAGGGTAGTTCTGATATGCTGCTTTGGCAGTTTCAACGTGTGGCTTCGAGTACCCATATATGCGAGAGCATACAGATACGAGAGGTACAGAATGGGAACACGTCCTTGTAAACGAAAGCTCGCGTTTGCTTCCTCCACACGTACTCATGGTCATCAATTAAGTCGCTCATAAGCAAAGTTGGTTGGACTACCGCACACATTTTCAGTCTGGCATGGGATATAACTTTTTGCGTGGTGTTTGCCTCCACCCTTTCTGTTTTCAAAGGGTTTCGATATTCACTTGTTTACTTCAAAGCGTTTGAAATACTTCACATTTCTCTACTCTGTGCTGCACAGTCAATGCCGTGATAAACAAATTTACCTCCGGTATGCGAACACACGCTAGAATCTCGCTTCTGTCGCTCTTTTACTTTCCCATATCCGTCTAGGCCTGGGCAACCTGACAGTATCTTAGCCCACCTGCAGTCTCTAAACGTACGGCACTTTGCCTGGATCAGGCTGGTAATTTCATACATCCATAATCTTAACTGGTACAACCGACGCTTTTTTCGTCCACTTAAATAATCACCCGAACCTTCAAATTCTTGAAGGTCTAAGAGACGAAGGTTGTCAAAACTTGTTCTCTCGAACGATAAACCCTTCGCAAAAATACACAATCGTCGGAAACTTAGGCAACACTTATTCGGTGTGAGCGGTAAGCTTCTAGAGTAAGCTGTCTGAGGTGCGATCAAATGGTGTCTGGAGGCCTCGTGACGTGAGCTGTTTCGTTACTTATTTTCCTGAACTTATATGGAAATGTTTTACATTTTTAATTCTATAATTATTCACTACGATTGAAACAAAGTAAAACAAACTACGACAAAAAATGCAATTAAGTAATATTACGTTTTAAATGTACGCCCACATTTTCCGTTAGCTAACCACTCACCGCCTTGGTTAACAGAAAACCTTTCCGTTTTTTCTCAGTCGAAGTTACAAAGACCTATATACCGAAGGAGGGCCTGAATAACCCCTTGATGTATCATACGCGCCTGTCCATACGACAAGTGTATCGAAGAACAACGCAACCAACTTTGGCAGTCGCAGGCGCCCCTTAGAGGCTTTTCACCGACAGAAAGACCGGTGTCAACTGAACTTAACGGAACTATACTAACAGATTCCGTGGCTCGTCATTAAAACGCTTCCATACAAAAAAACGATCTGTTGCTAACAGAACAGAGATTGTTTCGTTGGCTAAATAGCTTCACGGATAATTTTGAACCACGCATATCAAAACTAACAAATAAATCACCCGCCTTACAGACGCGTCATTCAATCGTCCCGGAAGTGATAAAATTAAACGATTACCAACCTCTAACTAGCTTTCTAAATAAAGAAATCAAAGTTAACAAACGACGTAATTTCGATCATAAAAGTAAACAATTCGTGAAAAGGTTTAATTTTACGATTGAATGCTAACGGAACAATCCATCTGGAGCAAATAAAACCAACTTGTCGAAGTCTACCGTTGGAATGGGTTGCATAATTAACAAACATGCGTAGCAAGGCGCGATCACTATTCACGAAAGAACTACTACGCGTTAACACTGAAACGAATGGTTGGGAGGAAAAACAATCGGAAAATAAAATCAATTTCTACGGCGCTCATTGCAGCACGTGACCACTGGCTACCGTTTGATGACACGGTACATCAACACGGCAGCACAAACCGCAGCCAAACCGACAAGGACTGGCGGCATCCAGTGAGGAACGACAGCTGAGGAAGTGGAAGGTGTTGGCACGACGACCGAGCGATTGGATAATCTGAGGTATTGCACGATTTGCTGAAAAAGAAAAGACCGAGTGGAAATAACGTCTGCGATAGAGGAGCTTACGATTGAAGGCATAGAATAATTGATCGAATTATCAAAGACAGCATTACGCCGGTAGTATGCACCGAATTCCTAAGCACCATACAACTATGAAAAAGTAAAATCCTAAAAGATGGGAAAGGGTGAGATTTAAATAGCTAGGGATTTTATAGAAGAGTTTGTTTGTTTGTTGGCCTCCTTTGATCGATGTCCACTATGGATGTACATCACAATCGCATGATTTTTTTATGTTCCACAGCTTTTCGAATAACTAAACAGTCCGATTCGGAAGGAACAATCTCTCCCTCAGCGCTCGCAACGATAGGCAGCACTCGGTCTATCGGTATCAGCTGCACGCCGGGGGAGTGATCTGCGTTCAGCATGTGAGTGCTGTATCTGCGTAAACGAGTAGTGCTACACCAACACGACAGGTTACTTGCGGCTTTCACTGTCGCGCATCAAAACAAGCTTTTCTCGTCACTCCGCCTGACAACATACAAGGTTAAGCAAACACTCCAAGAAGACGCATAATGCAAGACCGCATTGAAGACGGCTACGGAACATATCCTGAAGCGTAACTAACCATATCTGATCGCGGGGACCCCAGCATGGAAAACGTGCTACACACACTTTGAAAAAGTTAGTAGTAAGGGATGTGGCGTCGCAAAAAGAATCCGTTTCGGAAGTCGGTGGTCGGGCATTCGTAAAACGTGACTAAACTAGCGCAACCTACGTAGGTGGATCTGATTCTCTATATCAACATTGCTACAGAAGAACTTATTTGGGAGAGCAAGGTTGAGTATGCGATTGTAACAGCTGACTCCTCGAATGCTGCGGAAACATCGGTTGTGAAATACTTGAAGACGCTCGAAGTATTCTTTACGTAAGGTCCATGTTTCGCACCCACAGTTATGCAGCCTTGAATTGTTGCTTGGTAGACTCTACATTTGAGTAACAGAGACAGTTCTTTCTGACGCCACAGGTGACCTAGGTTGCGGAATGCTACGGTCGCTTTAGAAATACGTTCCGAGATCTCGTCATCTGACGATGCAGAATTATTGATACAACTATCAAGATAGGTAAAACTATCTACAATTTAAGCGCCTGATTGTCAATAAAGTGCCGTTTGATAAGTCAATGTCCTGCAGAAGACTGAACCAAATGCTCCTTTGAAGTCTAAACAGACGGCTATTGTCGGCTGTCGATAAGTGTGCAGCAGTTCAAAATCTGTTGATGTGTAAAAACGTGGTTGGCACAGCCTCTGCCACGCCGGAAGGCATCTTGCTGCTCTCTGATCTGTGATTCCCCATGCGATGTTAATCTTCGAAGACATATGGACGCTAATATTATCGTTGTGATTGGAGTGAGACTTATCCCACGGTGATTAGAGCAAGAGATTCGCACACCTTTTTAAATATCGGTAGGATAAACGATTCTCCCGAAATCTGAGGGATTTAGGCAGCTACGGCGCTTCGGCTTTGGCGAGTTGAATGGAAATTAATCTTGCTGCACGTAGATTGTGCAAATGAGAAAAGGAGCACTACAAAAGTGAAGCGAAATCTACGTGTCGCTTTCTCGGAACACAATGCGAACAAGTATCTTAGTGGTTGTTCTTCGGTAGACACAATTCTATAGGTCAGAATAATATCGCGTCGTATCCTCTTATGTGTAAAGTCACATACACCGAGACGCGGCAATCTTTCGGTGTTCGGGACATTGCGAAGACACATTGCTAACTTTGTAGCTTTGTGATAGATTTTATCAAAGAGAGCAATACCTTTTCGCAGTCAAGGAGCCCAGATCTCTAACGCATACTCAATCGAAGGGCGAAGGTAGAAGTTCATTATCCTTGGAGCAAGATGTCAGTATGGCTAGGGTGAAATTCTAATAGAGCACAGAAAAGGTTACCAAGGATACATGGTGTGAGTGGAAGTAACGGTTGGTGGTAGACGGTTGTTTACCGCCATTTAACTGGTATTCAACCGATGGCGATGATTATGCTCATTGGCAGATAATGCCCCAAAAAAGATTTGATTAAATAGCACGTTTTCAGTGAGCTGGATCTATATACCAATTAATAATCCGAATGGGATCATAGGGAATTGTCACACCGCAGTCGGTTCAACGTACGCCACACTTACCCATCCACCTTGTGCAGCGATCCAGACAAACAAATTCACTTGTCTACAAAATGAAAGCAGGCAGTTGTAAACTTGACGGAATGCATCCACCACGCTCAACCGAAGCCGACGTATGACCAAGCGATAGCCAAAGCAGAACAAAGCGACCACTTGTCCCCAGTTGGTTGGACCCCAGGAAAAAAGACTGAAAGCCGATTCAAGAAGGGTTAAAGAACATTGCACAATAAAAATACACTAATTCGGATCATTTGTATGGGGGACGAGAGACGAAAAAGTGCACTCGGGTAACCAAGAACACGGGACACAAAAATTCAATAACGGAGAAAAACGGAATTATGTGAGGGATTTTAAACTTGAGCCAGGGTGTCGAACAGAGATAAAATTATGTGGAACACCGGCCTTTTAAAACAAATTTGATTGTCCATTGATATGTCTTGGGTGCACGATATTAAAATGCTTAGATTATGTGGGTGAGCAAATATGTATCAAAGCACAAGCCTGATCCAGGCAAAGTGCCGCACAGTCAGAGATTGAACGTGGGCTAAGATACTGCCAGGTTGCCCAGGCTTAGATAGCAAATAGGGTTGAAGCGGTAAGCAAGCGAAATTAATGACCGTTTTTTCAAGTGTACAAAATTCGTGGTCCATTCCCCAGGGACTACAGTTCAGATATGCATTCTGAGGTTGTTATCACGAAAATACAGCAAGGAAAGTCTCGTTCGGAGCAAAAGTGTGTAGATCACATTTAAACGTTTAACGTGAAAAAAGCAATAAATACCAACACACTCTCTGTTTACATTCAACGGTGAACATTGCAATCGGTTGACCACATCCTTCGTAAGGTGGACATGGCACTTAAGAAACTCGCTTTCAACTCTGAGGATGTCGGAATTCGGCGAAGGCGTCAAGTGGAGACATAAGTTTCATCTGTGAAAAAAGACGTTTATGGCTTTCGAAGGTGATGACGTCAGTGGACAACAAGCTCGCCGCGAATCGGCTGCCGTGATTCAAGAAATCAATGAAGGCATTTACTCATCCAATGACGCAACCGCACAAAAGTAAAGAGAATGTACGCGGAAAATGGGGTATAGGCACGTCAATGCAGACGTTAGTATAAAAATCGTAGTATGCAACACGGTCAAACCCATTCTCAGAAGTTAGGTTGCCCTATTGTCTGTACCAATTAATCATTAATACACAAAACAATACAACGCCGTCTTTGCCTATTCCATAGTGAAAAAAATACACGAGCATTTACGTCGGATATCATGGTTTTCCGAAATTTCGGATCAAGACTTATATTAAAATGGAAAAACGAATTCTCAACAATTTGCGAAGAAAATGTACACAGAATAGCAACGAGATAAATTCGACCGTAATGGTTCATGGTTCTTAATTCGACAATAGTATCTGGAAGCAAATGGAATAAAGGACCTGTGACATGAAGGGGTTTTCAAAGGCAGTATGATATACTTTGATCGTGTATTTGAGGAAGCTCGGCTTTTAGGAAGATCGTTTGGAAGCAAGTGAGCAGTATCATCGAGGAGAAGATGTTTTAAACCCTATCTACATGAGTGTGGTCACATGTGATTGAACAGGTCGGTCGTACCAACCTAATTAAACAGTGACATACAAGCGCAACTTGTTTTCCTTATGGAACTTTTGCAAGCAAATGCGGAGCCTGCTCGTACTGCCATTACCTGATGAGCGCAAACAGCACCAAACCAGTCGTAGGGAGTGTATTCAGATATTGAAGCGAATACTTGCCTATCATAGATTGGATGTTGTGCGTTCTCTATTCGCTGAGCAGAGCTGGCATTGCAGCAGTAGGACGTTTCGTCATCAAGCTAGATGAAATCGTCAGCTGAGCCTCTTGTGAAGTGTTCATAATTGTCGTGTTTTCTGATTTTTATACAATGTTTCTGTTTCTTTCCTCGTCATTGGTTGTACTCTAGGTCACACGACTTAATGTTCGATTCCTCATTGGTAGATACATGTCGTCCAATCGAACGTGTTTATTCAATCACTGCGTTGTGGAGTGTCACGCTTCGAGGAATTTCCATATGTAGCGCGTGCATCCCCCTGCAATCAACTTCATTCCATTCCATTTGAATTGACGTCCTTCTTCGTCAACATGAATTGATAATAACGGTTTGTAATCGTGCATCCTCACTGCTGATTGATGTTCACTCATGTCTGGGATGGGATGCGTATGGGATTTTGTAGATCATGTTTGTTTTGTCCATTTCTTTTAAACCATGTTTCAATTTGCACAGCTAATTGCGGAGTGTTTGCGTAGGTCTGTGTGCAACGTTGATCCCATGTGATCGCAGTATCCTTGCAGCGATTTTTAAAACAATCTGAATGTATGGTAGGGGTTTACTGGCCTGTGCCTTTGATTGCTTATTGCGTTTATCGGGTGACGTTTATCTCGAGGATCTTGAAAACGTATCTTGCTTCCTTAACCAGCGATTTAAAAGAGTTGCAATGAGCATGCACTCGTTTGAACAGCGTTCGTACGCAGCACCTTTTGTGTGCTATCGGGTGCTTCCTTTTGAAGTTTAAAATTTGGTCCCTATATGTGAGTTTCCGATAGGCCCTTGCCTGGAGGTATTCTGTGTCGCTTCGAGCGCCGAAGACATTCAAGAACGACATGCACCTGATGGTTTCCGCTTCTTTCATGAATTCATTCCTGTTAAGACACAATTCAGTAGTCGATGAGCATATTCGACTTGCGATTTGTTGATTATGACGAACGTGTAGTACACACAGCGTACGCAGAGTTTCGGTTCTATTAGAGGAATGGCAGTGGGTTCAAATCTCTGCATTACCGCTTCCGTTATCAGTCCAGAGATAGGCAACTCCAATGGAGTTACTGTAATCTGCGCATACAATTTTCCAATGAAATTGAATTGAGTGTAAAGACAAAGAACCAAGAGCGGCATTAGTTCCTCACGAGGTATTCGATTTTCGCCATAAGTTGTTCCGTGTTCTGTTAGCAGCGATGAAATTGTTTGCCTGGCGAGTATAAGGTCGATCGACGTAAATAGGGCGGCGACATCGAAGGAGACCATCAGCTCGTCGTCAGTAATCTTCACATTTTGCAGCTTTTTGAGAAATCCATCTGCTGAGTTTATGGAATGATGAGTCCCTGAAGAGATATAGCAGTTTGATTAGTAGTTCTTTCGACAATCTATGTGTAGGTGCTCGGGGCAATGACACGATTGGACGTAGTGGGATACCTTCTTTGTGCACCAATTGAGAAATCTTCGGGTTTCATTCGGAAATATTCAGCACCGGAAATCGGTACCTTGGATTTCAGTCTCTTGAGAACAGCGTTAATCTTGCTTTCTAGTCGTTTGGTTTGACATTCACCAACCTGTCGATTGGTGGTCGTCCCGCAACAGTTCTTAAGCTTTTTCAAGCAAATGCGGAGCCTGCTCGTACTGCCATTACCTGATGAGCGCAAACAGCACCAAACCAGTCGTAGGAAGTGTATTCAGATATTAAAGCGAATTCCCAAGACTCTTCAAAAAAGCCGACTCATCATCCAGGAGGAGATAGTCGCACAAAAGTAAACGTATTGGCTTCATTGCTCGAGGTGTACAATCAAATCTAACAAATATTCAAACCAAGGATTATAAAATACTCCCAGAAATATATCGAGCAGAGGATGAAGCCCAGCTATTAAATCTCGACATGTTGCAGGGGTGATTTTAATTGCATCAAACAGCAATCACGTATCGTGGATGCAGAGAGTAACAACTGCTCTTGAGGATTTCAACACCATGTGTCATGATAATATCTCTATTAGGCACTACATCGGCAAAAGCGAACTGAGAACATATCTTGCGAAAGTTATACATCGGAAAGTACGCGATCAGGAATAAACCTTTTTTAAGTTTAGAATAAACAGAACGTAATACTACTGATCAGTTAAATTAGTGCGAACCAGAAATGTGAGAAGATGAGGTGAAATCACAAAGGTTGGATAAGCGATATAGATTAATCAGCAAGCGATGCCAGTACAAACCACGGATCAAAGACTCTGAAGACATTTGGAGATTGACCGTGTCGTGCCGAAGAAAAGCCGAACGAAACACACACAACAAAATAATAGGACTTACACACGAGCGACGTCACTGAATGATTGCAGTGGACACTTGTCCGAAGGCAAAAAGTTAATCATTCGATCTAACTGAGCACCGTAGGCGACGTTTATCTCATCGCCCCACTGAGCCAAACGTTGAGCGACGGCTGCTTCCAGGCTAACAACAAGGGATAAAAACGTAACAGTTTGAGAGTAAATAAAACTGGTTCAAACGGTACAGATTGAAGACCAAGAATGCTTAAATCATGCCCCGGGTGACAAGATAGAGGTGGGATAAAATTTTCGTAAAATAGTAAGTACAAGAGTAGCAACGGCTGTTAAAAGTAATCGGACACTTTTAGTTCGTGATAGCTTTGTGCTGAGTTTCAGCCGCGGTTCAAACCCTCGCGCACCGCTGCGTATATACTTTGATAAATTACCCCTCACTGGTGATCGTATTCTTATTTCTATGGAGCCTCCACATATGTCCCAGCGTTCACAACTCAACGCGAATTGCGGTTACGCGGACATGGAAACACTATGAAAATATTTGAAGGAGATCTTCGCTAGTTATTGGATTTCAATGTTTGCTGTCGATCGACAGATTGATTTTAATTTCGACAGCTTATTTTTCATCCCATCGCGCTAATTTTAGCACATCCTTTTTTCTCCTAGTTTGAATCTTTCTCGTTTTCTTGTTATTGTCTGTGTCGTGTCATTTTTCATCCAACATACCAGAAAAAAATCAAAAATTGATTATCACATTTGACTTTTCTTTCGTAATCACAGCGCACTGTTGTGTGATTTTTCGATATCAGCTTGCTTCGTGTACTGCTTGCATTTTACGTTTCATTGACTTGATTAACACCTCCATTGTCGTGTCATCTAGCAAGCGCTACGCTGAGATTAGCTTTCGAACAAGTACCTGTCCGCTGCGTATCGCTATCATGTTTGTCTGTTCCGATCTGGTCAAGCTTTTCAAAAAATGGCTGATGTTTCGTGAATTGATACACAATCGTATGAGGATATCTGGTCTCGTCACAAGTTGTACAATCATGATCAGCTGACTATTCGTGCTATTTCCCATTCCCATATCTGTCTAGGCCTGGGCAACCTGACAGTATCTTAGCCCACGTGCAGTCTATGACTGTGCGGCACTTTGCCTGGATCAGGCTTGTGCTTTCAAACAAAGAGTGAACCTCAGTCACACTATTTGCGATTAACTAGATCAAGTAGCACGACGTGTTGTTTTTGGGCATTCATCGGTCAACCATGGAGATAAACCACACGCGCATCTTTATTTCACACTCCACGCCGTCTAATATACTATACAAACGATGCTGGAGTTGCAATCTTTTCACACAAAGTTTACATAGTTAATCAGTACTAGGTCGATCGGCTTCGCTTCATACGGTCAAGGTTATGAACATTGCACGGGTGTGCAATCATGCAGTACTTATGTGCTGTGTGGCTAACACCGTGCTAAATTGATTGGTTACCGGTAGTAAGCTGCATGCTGGAACACGCCGAAATCTCACTGCCACTTCTATTTTCTTTCTCGTATCTCTCTAGGAATGGGCAACCTGACTGTATTTTATTTCTGATTGTACGTCACTTTGCGTGGATCAGGCTTGTGCTTTGAAGATGAGGCTTCGCACTATGCAGTAAAAGTGCGCACTGAAGCGACAGTTCTTTCCAGCTCGCTGAGTCAAAGTCCATGGATTTCATAACACAACCGCAGCACAATAGAATGAATGCGCACTGCAAAGCAGCTTCAGTGAGCACTTCTGCATTTGCTACTCAGTCCGTTCAAGATGCAATGGATGTCCACGCACACGCCACATACCAGATTTTAAGCCTTCGCGATCGCCTCAGACATTGGCGTTCAAAGAAAATCAGTTGCCCTGGCAATCCGCTTGTTAATCTCGCTGTCTAGTAATGGTTGAGGCAACCTACGTGAGATCCTGTGCTTGTTCAGGCTGACAGTTTTCCACAGTGATGATGGAAGGCAATACTTTCACTTGACCATGAAATTTCAGTTGTTAAGCACTTAATTAGGAGTTGAGTAACATCATGTTCATGCTGATTGTCTTTACTTACGGACGAAAAGCGGACCGTTGGCTGCTAGAGCTACTCTTAGGAGTGCACAATGATGGCTGCAAACAACTGGTCACAGACTAACACTTCCCGAATCTCGTTTCTGCACTACACGGTCCAGGTTGAAAAACCTGCATCACACCGCGGGGTAAGTAAATAGCTTCTGTTCCACTCTTAAAAGTGTGTTTAAGCAGCAAAACAAAGAACAAACGTGTGCGTGGGCAAGAACACGTCAGTGTTTGACACCACGGTCAATTCCAGAACTTATAAATTACATGTTGCCCTTCATTCCAGAGTCTAAAGACTTAACGATTTTTAGCGGTTCAGAATGACGGGATATGGGTTCGAGCGTGACTTTCGTTAAATCAATAAACAACGAATAACAGTACACGCTGTTCCCGACGCTTTTCTTGAAGCCACCGCAGGAAGAAGATCATGGCAATCGTTGGATAGGTACTTGGTACCAGATTGGATATACGTGGATAGGTAAGCTTCGTTAACCGGGGTGGTTACTAATGCTGAGAAATACGGTACAGAATAGCGTTGAGTGTGCGCATGTAAAGTAGATTTGCTGACAGAGCCTATGCGTGAATTGCATGCATCAATGACGTGAACGGGGAACAAAGAGGATCGCTGGTTTGGGTATTTTCACCTGAAGCGAAATATGCATTTCATGAAATTCCGTCAATAAAGGTGAAACGAAAGTGATAGCTATCTGGTGGCCTTCATTGTTATACAACCGGCAGTGAACAGCATGCGGAAGCACGCTGGAGTCTCACTGTCATTTCAATTCTCATCCTCATATCTGCCAAGGCCTGGATAACCTGACGGTACTTTAGCCCATGTGCAGCGGCACTATACCCGGATCAGGCTTGTGAGTTAATGGATACCATGTAATGGATCACTGAAAGCAAAACACGCAACTGCATTCGAGTACACATCATTATAGAATGACGATCAGGATCGACCTCAACTGAAGCGGTTCAGTTGTTAAGCACTTGATTAGGAGTTGAGTAACTTCACAGAGCTGTTATCAGGATCAGGGCATGAAAATAAAAACGCGCTAGATGACGCTAGATGACATCAAAAAGACAGGTTAAAAATAAAAAAATCACATATCCGTAACCCCGTATACATGTTAAACAACCAGAAATTTCTGCACATTGCTGGATAGTGATCGGTGAGCAAAACTAAAATGATTAGAACAAGAAAAATCCTAAACCAGAAATTTGCTTCAAAACATCTTACATCAAAGCGTTTAACGCAAGGCGAATCATTGAATTATAAGTTTCAGCAAAACACGTGAATGGTAAGCGAAATCGGCACGCACAAAACGCACCCTACTGTGATGGCTCTGCTGAAGGTCGCAAGAAAGTGTCTGTGACATTTCATGAGCAGCACGTGTCACAAGCAAGTCGAAAACCACACCTTGAAATCACGACAAACAATTCACGTCGATATGAACGGCATCTTAATGACCTAAGCGCCACTTATCGAACGCGATAAGCATGCGAGCAACCAAAACGCTTTCACATTAGACCCCTGACACGTGTAACGAGCGACCGGAAATAGTTGGCGCTGGTAAATACGACGAATCGATCTTTGCATACGCAGATACGCCAGTACGAGGGAGATGCTGGCAAATAACACAGTAGCAAATGGATGCAGTGGTCGATTCAACGTCACACAACTTGCAAATGCTGAGGGACGACAGGAGGCTGCGTAAATAACATTGATGGAAACAGGAACTCAGCTGATGGTGGAGAGAAACCGATTGTCCGCTTTTTTGCTTTGTCATTTTTGTTGACAGTGACATGCAATGAAACGTTATACACGTAGCGCAAACATGAGGGAGAGTTAGCGGAGCAAAGTTTATATGAAGCCCTCCAAAACAAAGAGGCAATGAACGTTATTTTGAAATCAATTCCTGAACATGAAAACGATGCGGGAACGGGGACACATATGCGCACCATGCACAGCTTACGGGTAAAATTCGGTTGGGCTAATTTTAAGCTCAAAACTCATTAGGAAATTGCTTCACCGCAGAAGAAATGTGCACAGCTCTTTTATACATGTTACTCTTAACCTGACATATGTTCTACAAACAATTCCGCTGTTAGTTGTCAATTGTGCGGATTTAATACAGCCAGAATAAATTTAGTTATCTACTCGTGGTAAAATGGCAAATGAAGGAAAAACCTTTAGGCTATTATGCTTTATATGACAGATTCAGATAGATTTTAATACAGACCACTCATAGGTCTAGACTATGTGCAAGGGCGGCACGTTTAGACTAAGAATAGAAGACGCGACGCTTGTGGAACTTCCTTAAAAGCAATACCTGATCTTTGCCGAGAGCTACCAGCAAAATTTTGAGAATGTCGTACGTCTCACCGAGATCAGACAATGCTGAAAGTCTGCAAGACAGCGCGTGGTTGACTAGGCAGAAATTTGTATGTGAGACTAAACGTAAGTCTCGGGGACACCGTTTTTCTTCTTGTGACAATACTAGCTTATGAGATGTTTCACGACAATTCGCGTGAAGGCAGTGCAACAAAAGCGAATACGTCTGTAAAATGAAAGTAAAAATGTGCCGTGTTCTCGCGTGTATGTCAGCACGCCAGTCACCAAGTGTTCGAACATAGGAACCATAGGATAATCTGGGGCGTCCGATATTCTGATCGCGCATCTGAGGCAACGCAATACCTTTACTTTCCGTTCACATCCTGTATTTGTTTGGCCGCGTCCTCCGAAAGATAGACACAACGCTCACGAAACTCGTCCACGACTCTGAACCCACACGTACTTGGTATCTGCGACAAAGCGGTGTAGTGAAGACCTAGTTGGCGACTGTGAAAGAGGATGTATAGACACTGAGGCTGCATACCGTGTACGGCCTTCAAAGGTGGGCACACGACTGGATTATGATCTGTGACGATCTCGCCTCCGATCGACGCGGGTGTGAAGGCCTGATTTAACATAGCGATGGAGCCAGCCACACCAAAGTAAAGAAAGTCTCGCGTGCAGCTAAGTACCGGCAGCATGTACATTTACCGCGGTGTTAAATGCTTAGTACAAAAGCTGTTACATTTGTTTCAAAATTACTGCAGTACTGCACAACTCGCAACGCAGCAATAAGTTGCGGAGATGCAAATTAAGAAATGTGTAACAACGGAGGAGGCATAAAACGTTTTAAGTATGCAAGCCACAGCATTTCTGTGCTGTGCGTCTAACATCGTGCTGAATTGATTGGCCAACGGTAGTGAGCTGCGTGCTGAAACACGCTGGAGTCTCACTACCATTTCTATTTTTATTTACACCCTTATATTTGTTTAGGCCTGGGCAACCTGACAGTATATTAGCCCACATGCAGTATCTGACTGTGCGGCACTTTGCCTAGTCCAGGCTTGTGCTTTCATACATTATACAAGCAACAGTGCGGGCCTATAAGGAATCGCCGGAAAATACACTTGGCTAGGCTACCTAAACCGAGTGAGATTGTGATAATCTATTTGCTATGCTAACCACTGAACGCGAATTAACACACAACGGCTTTTAGAAGACAGCTACCAAGGATTTGGATTGCATGCCCATGATATTGAAAACTATTAATCATCAGAGAACATAATTTACCAACGAGAATACTGTTCATTGATGATGTTTAATTAACGGGATCACCACCAAAGATGGGAAGGAAATAAGCGCACCATGTATAGTTTATAAATAATACAATCAACCAGAATCGAACCATACACAATGCACCAATCCGAAATAAATAAACACCGCCCAAATATGGCTTAAGAAGACACAAGTGAAAAATCATAAAGCGAACCTATCTGGCGCTGCCCTGGGAATATTTTCGAATTCAGGTCCAAACGGGTTCTCCATATTGGATCCCCGTGGTTGTGACACGGTATTTGATTCTCTCTGGTAAGTCTCCACGATGAATGAACCGAGGATGATATCTGACGAAGCTTCCACATCGTCCGGGGATGCCGGGTTTAATTCGGCAGTAGGCTTGAAAAAAACAGAATTTCGAACATGAGATATGGCATTTGTAGTGCCCAAGCGAGCATTGGTGAACAGAAAACACCTTTACCGATAGGAGCGTTTTGTTCCCACGATAAGCACTATATGAATGCACGGACGGATTCAATGGCTAATGAATGAAAATAGGAAAATAATAGCATATTGTATATCAAACGTACGGGTCAGGAATGATGTTCGTTTGCATATGTACATCCAATTTCGTTTTAAATATCGCCACGCACAAGGAGTCCATCACATGTAAGGATGTGCATATGCACGGATGTACAATCGTACATAACTTTGTGCTGTGCGGCTATGACCGTGCTAAATTGATTGGCCAACGGTATGGTATGGTATGAAAGCACAAGCCTGATACAGGCAAAGTGCCGCACAGTCAGAGACTGCACGTGGGTTAAGATACTGCCAGGTTGCCCAGGCCTAGACAGATATGAGGGGGGAAATAGAAATAGAAATGGTAGTGAGACTACAGCGAGTTTCAGCATGCAGCTCACTACCGTTGGCCAATCAATTTAGCACGATGTTAGCCGCACAGCACATAAATGCTGCACGATTGCACATCCGTGGCCAACGGTAGTGAGCTGCATGCTGGAACACGCAGGAATCTCACTACCATTCCCACTTGTATTTTCATTCTCATATCTGTCTAGGTCTAAACAGCCTGACAGTATCATAGCCCACGTGCAGTAAGTGACTGTGCGGCACTTTTCCTGGGCCAGGCTTGTGTTTTCATACATACAGTGAATTCCAGAGAAAATATAGCAAAATTGGCGCCGACAATCAATAAGTAATGTTGTATGTGCGCGTGTAACAATCTCGCCACACCCTTGAACCAAGTGTATGACTAAGTGCAATCTGGCGGACACCATTTTATAGGTAACAAGGATATGGTGCCGTATTCTCCTTTGGGTAAAGTCGTATAGACCTAGACGTCACAATATTTCACCGTACGGAACATTGCGTAGACCTTCACTAAACTAGTCGCTGTGATGATATTCTTTGAAGAAGGCAAGATCTTTTCGCACCCATGGGTCACATAATCCATCGCTGGTGTGCAAAGTGTGGCACAGTACGATAGACATACCAAAGCAATAGCACGTGATCATACAATCTTTGGTGTCGCAGTCTTGAACTCATTTAGCAAGAACGGGTAAAGGTACCGCAAGTATACTGGCGAAATATTATCATGACAGTATCATTGCAAGCGATGAACTGTCTAGTTTGATTATGTATGAGGGAGCAGATTTAAACAATTACTCATAGAAGAGTGAAAAACGATTCACACGACCAGAGCGATATTGCGCGAGGATGGACACAAGCTGAAATTTACTCGTTCAGACCGAGCAGTTATCGACGGGCGTATAAAATTAAACGAAAAATGATCAAGTGAAACAGAATAAATAAATAAAATATAATAACGTCTAATTTTGACGGATAATCAATGGGGAATTATAGAGATGACTGACAGGGTTAAAGCGTTTTGAATACATCTACAATACTATCGCTTCCTTGAAAACTCTAGTAGGATGAGACAGAATATAATAATAAAATGTGCGTACCACTAAGCTGATGGCAATCAAATGCCCCGAAGGATCTTCAGGTTTCGTCAGAAGATCCCCGCAGGGTGGATGTTCACCATGTAACAGAGAAATCTGGTCCCCTGAGTTAAAATGCCGTAGCATGTCAGTGGGGGCACCGCCAGTTACAGCTACTACGTGTGCCGGGGAGTAACGGCTGAGATCGACGGAGGAACGCGGTGAGGAAGTTGGTGGATCACTGACATCGTTTTCTTGAAGTAATCCGATTTCCTGTACTGAAATAAACACGATGCCTTATTGAGACAACTTTCATCTAATGGTAAACGAAATTGAAAGTGTGGATATAAAATTAATCTAGGCTAACATGATTAAGGCGGGCACAGTATTCTTAAGTAAGTTAGTAAGTAAGCACAAGCCTGATCCAGGGAAAGTGCCGCACAGTCATACACCGCACGTGTGATGAGATACTGTCAGGTTGCACAGGCCTAGACAGATGAGAAAGAAAATAGAAATAGTAGTGAGACTCCAGCGTATGTCTGCATGCAGCTCACTGCCGGTGGGCCAGTTAATTTAGCACGGGATTAGCCACACAGCACAAAAGTACCGCACGATTGCACATCCGTGCAGAGTATTCTTGAGGCAATGGATCGAGTCAATATGGCATACAATTTGGACGAGCGATTAATTTTTTTAAAACTCAACTAAATTTAACAACCTTCTCTTTTTAATAACAATAGAAAAGCATTAAAAACATTAACCATCATGAATATATAAAACGCGTAGCTGTAAAGTTTAGAACGCTTGATTTAGACTCAGTATGAACATAAATTTCGTAAACAATTAGCATTAGTTACAAATTTGCCAAGATTTAAAATATAGTTTAAACTTTTAAAGAACTTGTTCTCACCTGCAGCACTAGTTGGTTCAATAGGTATAAAGTCAACAGCAATTTTCACAGATTCCGATTGGGCTTCAGCTGGCCCGGGCCACTTTTGAAATGCCGAATCTCGTGAACCCAAAGTTGCACCTTTTGGAAATAGTGGATTTTCTTGTGCTTGGGTTGTAACGGTTGTGTCGTTTGGATCAACGGCTTCGGTATCTACATTTCCCGATAGCGTTTCACCCGGTGATTCAGTACCGTTTAGTTTGTTGTTGGAAAAAGCAACACGGTCCGTTAACACATGCTCTACAAAATCTGAAGGCGAAACATTATGCTTTTGACGACGATAATTCATAGAACTTTCAGAAGCGTCCACTTCGTATACATCATCGTACTGCGAAGACTCATCTGCATTGATACAAGTAGTATAATCTTTATCTGAAGATTTCGATGAAAACTTCATTATTCCTTTGAAGTCCGAATGGCTAATAGGTGTTATATTTGGAGTGATTTGCACACGATTGTATAGCACGTCATTATTAGTGGAAGACCCATCATGATCACGGCTGTACGCGATCTCATTAGAAAACGTTGCTTCACGATCAACTATAATCTCAGAATTATCGTCAACTCCCGAAACAGAATGCTTGGCAGCCGCAATGGCTAGAAGCATCAATTTCTTGATATCACATTCAGATGTCGCCACGTCGTCAAGGATTGGAATCGTAAGAGCATCATCACGTGGCTTACATTTGTATCCTTCATCGGAGCTCCAAGTGGTTGCATTTGCTAGATCATTTTTAGATGCTTTAATGGCATCAAAAATATGACGTTTGGTATCATAATCATGAACATCTCTATCGCATCCAGCGTCAAGTATGCTGAGCTCTGCGCCATCCATTGCGGATTTCTTTTTATATCCTTCCATGGAAATGCTAGCTTCATATAGGCCTTGCATAATGAGACTCTTCAAGTCACTTTCCGGTAAAGATTCAGATGGAGTTGGCAGTACAGTCCCTCGATCGAAAGCATCAAATGGCTCACTCACTGGAAGTTCAGCAGGAATCGAATCGATATTTTGAGGCTGATTAGATTTGGCGGATGCAACTGCTTCAAAAATTAGCTCTCGGGAGATGTTACGCTCAGACGAATTACTGCGTATAGATGATGTTGGAGAGCTACGGTTTTTGACTGATTTTGAGGCTTCTATGGCTTCAATAATCAAATTTCTTTGGTCAACTAGCGAATACTCGGCACTTGGATTCTGATTGAGTGAAGCATCAGAAAACCCTGGTTCGTTGGAGTAGAATGAATATGAGGTCTTGATGGCCTGCAACATAAGATGTTTCGGGTCGTCCATAGTATTAGAATGCAGAAGATCTGGATCATTTTTCGCATTTGGTTCCACAGAACTATTATCACGTGAGGTCTCCTCGGTGTACACTTTGCGTTCTACTGAATAACATTGATCATGAGAGATTAAATCAGAGCTCTTAGCACCCAACGACTGTTTAGAAGCCGCCAAAGCTTCAATCATTAGAGACTTGGGGCATTTATTTGAATGGATGACTGATGATTCCAGTTCACCTTGGCCGTAATCAATGCCGACAGTATTAGAAGCAAATTTCGCCCGGTTGGACGAAGCTAGGAGCGATTCTTTGGAAGTCATGATGGCTTCCATAACGGAATTTCGCTTCACACTATCTGCATACACGGCTTCATCAGTGGATCGCTCTGGTTGGTGCCTATCCAGTTCAGCATGATTTTCCCGGGTGACAGAAACGTTATAATCTGAAAATGGTAAGGAATCCTTCGATTCTGCAATAGCTCGAGTGATAGTTTCTTTTGAAATAACATTTTCAGAAGATAGAATATCCGAATTTGAAGCCTCTACTGATCCGATACTCGCATCTTTAGTGCTTGTGTTTGGCGCGTGGGTTACTTGTAGCTGTTGCCTAGACAAAGCAATAGCTTCAAGAATAAGCTGAGACTCACGGGAAGTTCGAGTAAAAGTCTCATAACTATCTAATGTCTGTGGCTTACATTTGTATCCTTCATCGGAGCTCCAAGTGGTTGCATTTGCTAGAGCATTTTTAGATGCTTTAATGGCATCAAAAATATGATGTTTGGTATCATAATCTTGAACATCTCTATCGCATCCAGCGTCAAGTATGCTGAGCTCTGCGCCATCTATTGCGGATTTCTTTTTATATCCTTCCATGGAAATGCTAGCTTCATATAGGCCTTGCATAATGAGACTTTTCAAGTCACTTTCCGGTAAAGATTCAGATGGAGTTGGCAGTACAGTCCCTCGGTCGAAAGCATCAAACGGCTCACTCACTGGAAGTTCAGCAGGAATCGAATCGATATTTTGAGGCTGATTAGATTTGGCGGATGCAACTGCTTCGAAAATTAGCTCTCGGGAGATGTTACGCTCAGACGAATTACTGCGTATAGATGATGTTGGAGAGCTACGGTTTTTGACTGATTTTGAGGCTTCTATGGCTTCAATAATCAAATTTCTTTGGTCAACTAGCGAATACTCGGCACTTGGATTCTGATTGAGTGAAGCATCGGAAAACCCTGGTTCGTTGGAGTAGAATGAATATGAGGTTTTGATGGCCTGCAACATAAGATGTTTCGGATCGTCCAGAGTATTAGAATGCAGAAGATCTGGATCATTTTTCGCATTTGGTTCCACAGAACTATTATCACGTGAGGTCTCCTCGGTGTACACTTTGCGTTCTACTGAATAACATTGATCATGAGAGATTAAATCAGAGCTCTTAGCACCCAACGACTGTTTAGAAGCCGCCAAAGCTTCAATCATTAGAGACTTGGGGCATTTATTTGAATGGATGACTGATGATTCCAGTTCACCTTGGCTGTAATCAACGCCGACAGTATTAGAAGCGAATTTCGCCCGGTTGGACGAAGCTAGGAGCGATTCTTTGGAAGTCATGATGGCTTCCATAACGGAATCTCGCTTCACACTATCTGCATACAGGGCTTCATCAGTGGATCGCTCTAGTTGGTGCCTATCCCGTTCAGCATGATTGTCCCGGGTGACAGAAACGTTATAATCTGAAAATGGTAAGGAATTCTTCGATTCTGAAATAGCTCGAGTGATAGTTTCTTTTGAAATAACATTTTCAGAAGATAGAATATCCGAATTTGAAGCTTTAATTGATCCAATACTCGCATCTTTAGTGCTTGTATTTGGTGGGTGGGTTACTTGTAACTGTTGCCCAGACAAAGCAATAGCTTCACGAATAAGCTGAGACTCAAGGGAAGTTCGAGTAAACGTCTCATCGCTATCTAGTGTTTGTTCGTCATCAACGATGTCTAATTTATCATTATTGGGTGAATCAAATATCGGCAACTGGGTTGCAGTTGGAATATCAATTTTTTGCAATAATGCTGGCGAAATTTGGGTCAATTTAAACGATTCTTCCTCACCAAGATTGACACCAATTAAAGCCTTTTTTGAAGCTGAAATGCCTTCAAGCATGAGTTTTTTTTGTAAGTCGTCCGAATGAGCAAATGATATTTCGACTTCGGGTGGCGAATGATCGACTTCGTGTGTAGGACCTTTGAGTGGGCTTTCTGCAGGCATTCCTATACAACAGTTTGTGTGGCATAGGTCTAATTCGGTAATGGTGGAGAACTGTGCCAAACATGTTTCACCGCGCTGGTAATTTTGTTTTGAAGCCACAATTGCACTGATTATTATTTCTTTGGTTAACCCGTCCGTAAAAATATGATGCACGGGCTTTTGTACCAAGCTTGCATGTTTATTATATAATTCATCACTCCTCGCATACTCAGATGGTAATGATCGTTTTGAAGCACTAATAGCCTCAAGTATCAGCGACTTTTGCTTATCAGGATTTTCCGAGCGGCATGATGAATACGCCTTAGTAGCGTAATTTAATTCCTCTTGAGCTTCACCACCATTACTTAAGCATGAAACAGGTTGAGTACTGGAGTCGATTAAGTTAGAATCAGAAACTACTCGAAGTTCCGCCTGATTAAGGGAATTATGTGGAAGAGCAGATCCTGACTCAAAAAATTCAGCAGTATTACCAGTCGAATTTGGTGTGAAACATTTTTCTGTTTGATGTGAAGTAGCATTCTCCTCCATTAACTTTTCCCGTGTCTGTGGAAGCTCATCTGCATTCAAAGAGTTTGGGAAAGAATCGTCATCATCATCAAGTGATGTGACACGTGTAGAAAAAGGTCCGTTCCTATCTATATCAACCGATTTCGGTGCTTCTGTGTCATCAGACGTTTGCATTGTTCTGCATTCTAAAACAAGAAGACTGGTTAACGAGAGATGTTAAAAGATTTTATGCAGCACAATGTATTAAATAACAACGCATTTTGCAGAATAAACTTCGAAAACAGATTAGCAACAGTTGCTTCACCGATTGCGTAGATTGCTAAAAAGTCGAACTTAATTCTACATGCCCCTTCACAAAGAACAGAATAATTAGTTCCAAGTTCGGCAGAGTTAGGGTGAGGCAGTTAACTAAAGTAAATTTACGTAAATCCCCAACGAATATATATATATATATAGTCCAAAAGAGTGGATCACAGAAGAATCGGTGCTGCCTCTTCTGGAATTTCTCACCAGTCATCCTCGTAGTCCTCAGCTGTTAGATCCTTCGCCAGCATCACAAAGTGCAGGTTCATCAAATTTACCGACCGGAAAGGAAATTCCCGGCCTACTCCGTGGTCTGAAGCATCTCTTACATAGCTTTGATGTTCACGTAAACATAATTGATTACTCCTTTTCGGATGAACAAATTCAGCCGAAAGCTAATTCCGACAACGGCACCCCAGATTCCACTAACATGCACAAAGAATCGTCAGTCCCTTCGGGTTCTGGTGTTGGAATTCAACCGTTACCTGCCTCCGTTATCACTGGTTCAGCTGCGCTGCAAGAAATCGAAGTCACTGTGAACAATTTATTGAAGTCACAAAAACTGTTTGTCTATTGGTAAGTGATTTACTTGTTACGATGATCTTGGCACAGTATTTCAAGTAAATTAATTATGGCAGGTTTAGAGAAGGTTGTCATAGCCGGGGGTGGCAGTGGGGATAAGCTCGCACTGTCTATAAAATGCTCCCATATGGCGTGCGTCTCAAATAGCCTCTGACAACCAAGTCCAGCTTCTGGCCTGTACGAGTGGCTCACCGAGCCCTCCCGGATCTGCTTCTACCAACAGGAGAAGGGGCGCGGGTGAGTGACTGACGCCTAAAAACCAGTTAGCTTCGGGCAGATGGAGCTCGTTATCCTGGGAGGGCATTTCATCCAAGGGAAGGAAAACTCTGATTTTCAACCTCCGCTGCCTTGTGGGATACCCGATCGCCGGAAAGGCTTCGGGAGAAAACCCTGAGGAAAAATCTGGAGCAGACGGTTAGTTGGTGCACACTACCTCTTTCTGGCAACTCCCTGCTGCCTTGCAGGTCGCACTTGGTTGTGCAAAGGCTAGAGAAGCTGACTCGAACAAACGCCGAGTGGTGCTGGGGACGCCGCTTTGTACCCAAATTCCCAAGACTTAAAAAAAGCCGACTCATCCCTTCTGAGGAGATAGTCGCCCACAAAAGTAAAGTAAAAGAAAGGTTTAGAGTCCCAAAAAGTTTATACTACTAGGTCACCTTATTTAAACTCGAACTTAACAGGCGATAGCGCAAGGTAACTAGTGCACGGATGTGCAATCGTGCAGCATTTCTGTGCGTACGGCTAACATCGTGGCCTACATGATTGGCAACGGTGTGAGTTGCATGTTGAACACGCTGGAGTCTATTACCCACTTTATTTTTATTTCCCCCATATATGTCTAGGCCTGGGCAACCTGACATATCTTAGACCAGGTTCAGTCTACTGTGAGGCACTTTGCCGGGATCAGGCTTGTGCGAACTACATATAGATATTATATAATATATATATATAGATATAATATATGATAGATGATATTAAACATATATATATATAAGATATATATTACTATATAAAGGTTAAAGGCCGTCGAGTGCTGAGACTGGACCTTAACGTATGCGATGGTTGCGTACCTTCATGACCCATTGAACTTACTGGGTGGTGTCTTTTGGTTGCCAGCAGAGATACTCACACCAAGAAGGTGCGATGGATAGAGTCAGGACAAAACTCGTCTCAACCCACTGCCTGTGGTTCAGCATTTTAGCCCAAAGGCTCCGGGTGGGGTCCCCTAAGCCAACCCCTTATTTCGGCCTGGGCAACCGCGTAGTATCACGCCCACACACAATTATGAAAATAGGTAAAAATGACATTCCCCCGTGCTCACTCGATATCTGCTCTCATGTTTTTTGCTCTCTATTCGAAATTCTTTCAATGATCACACACTGCATGCAAACTTTTTAAATAACTGTTTTCCGTTTTGTGGTTCTTTGGGTAGCCCTGATAGAATTGCAGTTTGTTAATCGAGGTTTCCAAATTTAACCACTTCGAATATTTTGCCCGCTTCGAATGCGTCCAGAGCGTTCTCCGCCCGTGCGTACCATTCAAATTAGCGGCATTTAATGCACGGACTTTAGCTAGCATAGGACAGCAGGCAGCCTAAGCTCGCACACTTGATAGCTGCGATGTCGATGCTTGCTTTGTTGGAAACACGCATGCATTACTCTAGCACAGTTACGCTATTTTCTAACCCTTCGAACTTACGCAAGTCACACTATCTACGCTTATCCACTGATGACAATGCCATGGTATCTGGTCAAGCTGGTGTCGGAATAGTCTATTTTCTTTCTCATATCTGTATAGGACTAGTCAACCTGACAATATCTTAGCCCACGTGCAGTCTATGCCTACTCGCGTTTATTTCATAACACGCCTTATTCGCAGAGCATGGCAGGGGGGAAATCCGAAATTGGGAGAAGAAACGATCGGTGACCTGTCCATGATTTGGCACGTTGGGAGTGAAGAAACACACCGTAGCGCTAGGCTCAGTTGGGCGTATTTGTTAGCCTGGGTGGGGTCCAAAAGCTCAACCTAATATTTGGCTGGAAACCTTAAAATATATGGCTGGAAACCGAAGTCCGTGTCGGCAGTGTATCTTATTATGTCATATTTTGTTAAGCCGTAATTATTTTATAAAAAAATCACATGCAGTGAAACTACAAAAACAAGCTGCTTGTTGCGCATTTGCTTTTGCATATTCCAATTGCCTCCTTTCCCTTTTTCAGGCGCTTACTTATACGCTTTTCCAGCTTCGTATTGCTTCTAATTTTGTCTCGTTCTAGACTTGTGCTTCGTGATGATGATGATCTAAAGGTAAGTGTGATGTAATTGTAACATTTTGTTATTATCTCCGTAATTTCGTGTCGTTTTCATCAAACATTAATTTATGCTGTTTTCTTCTTAAAAACGTGCTAATCCATTGAATGTAGAGGAAAAAGCGGTTTTAGCAGATACACA
>JACCGJ010000286.1:0-55584 GCA_013407085.1 Atriophallophorus winterbourni | reverse complement strand
AGGACGCTCTTTATCATACTCTAGGAAAATTTCCTGGAAGTATGTTGAAAAAATTGTGCAGTGTTATGGATGCCTCAGATTTTGTAGATTACAAGTCTTGGTCACAATCTGTGGGAAGTTTCGGATAAGTAGAAAGAGGAAAATGAACAACGGATTTGAGCACTATAAAAAGAGATAAATTACATTGTAACTAAATATACTCCGAACTAAATGTAAATGAACCAGGCTTCAGCAGAAGCAAACGGAATTGATCTCTAACTTCTAAGTGCAGTATTCGTACCGTTATCCTGATCAACGTTTATGTGTCGACAGTCTCTGTAAATCTAAACGGAAAAGACGCATTTTATCATCGGATCGCAGCAGTTCTTGAGAGTGAGATAATGAAAAACCGTGTAGTAGTATTTTTGCCGACTTAAATGCTAGAGTTGGTGGAGATCACGTTTTATGACTAAATTGTTTAGGAATGAAGAACGAAAGTAAATTGACATTGTATGTTGGAACTATGCACATATTTCAGTTTTTGTGTCACTTAAACCTATAAAACAAAGCCAAAACTTAAGTCGTTTCAATTGAATTTAGATCGGATTATTAATATCGCTTGTATTGATTCTCGTTAAACGAACTAATATGAAACGCTTACGCTCACAAAGATCTTACCGAAGTGCATTCCATAACGCTGAATAGTAAATGGTTTGTACAAAACTGAAGCATCACCAAGCTATATCAAATTAGTGAGCCGTCAATAGGGACAGTCATTGAAAAATGGTTAGTCTTATAGGTTGATCAAAAAAACTTCCTGAGGTTAAGGCTAATTTGACTTCGACGTTTGCATTTTGGAATTCACCGAAATGTCAAACAAGGGCAAGAATATTGTACCACATTTTCAGTATATTTTACTTCAATGTGTAAACACACTTTGAGAAATAGAACATTGAGCATTTACCTATTTTGAGACACAATGGCGGATTTTTAAAATATAGCGTTCGAGAGCACAAGCCAACGTGTGACGTGCCGTTCGTGGAAAATTTGGTCATCATCGCTTATTCGTAAGAGCAGCTTTGCTAAGCAATAGACTCCCTTTTAGGAATGCAAAATTCTTTAGGTTGAGAGTCAACATGAACGAGACCAGAGTAATTGGTTAATGACTATATCGCCTTTAATGTTCTTCTTTGATGAATATCAGCTGAAACAGTTTACCCATTCGAATTTCTTTGTTACATCATTGTGAGTAACCTCTGATAAGATACCTATATTTATATGCGGATTGGTGAAACAACTCCAATATTTTTCAATATGAACGTCTATGTATAGTTCAACAGGAAAATTGACCGCGGAAATATAGGCTGTAGTATATAATGCGTGCGTGCTATTTTATCAATAGGTTTAAAACCTAAATAATCAATGAAAGAAACAAATTAAAGGTAAATGCTTCCATTAGGAAACCTTGAGCGCGTCTCAAATATATCACCGAAGGAAACTTTGCTGATAAAGATGCTGTCCTAAATGCAGATTTACGCTGAGATATCGTGATGAATGTTGTCTTTCCTATTTGTGAAGCAAAAAGTCGCATTTTAATCGATCTACTATGTCCTCAGTTTAAACCTGAGAGGATTGCAATAAATGACTGGAAAGCTTTTAAAACTAATGTTACTTGTTCTACAGAACGCGTGCTCATGCAGATACTGTTCTGGCCTGCTGAACTCAGATAACTTCTGCGTGCAACTGCCACCGATCACCTGAGCGCTGCGATAAAGTATTTCACCGTAATTAGGATGTTTAGTTATTTAAAACGCCGCATAGCATGAAAAAGTTGATAGTATGTGATTTAAACTCGTAGCCGACAAGAACGACCAGGCCATCAATTAGCCAAATTTGATATATTGAAATTTTAATGAACAGAGTGAATGATAAAATCATTCAAACGGCTGATCGATGGAGCAAAAAATATATTTCCGCTGACGAACGTAAATGATGTATAAAGGAGAATATTTATTTTCAAAATATTTGACACGAACTCTAAACTTTCTCTACGTGCAAGTTTCCTAAATGCTAATCTCAGTGTAAACAGTTAAACAGGGCTCATAGCCACCAATAATAAAATTAGAGTAAGTTAACTAAAATGTTTTGTTCCGACAAGCATTATTTTACATAGCCTAAGTATAATATCGAAAATCAAGTATGCTTTTTGGGGCTCATGATTATTTGCTGGGATACGTATTTCGATTTTAGTTAAATAATGTCAAATAAAACACAACAAACACTGACAAGTTCACGTATTTCAAAACCGTCAACTGCAATGAGAATGTAGGGGCTCAATCGAATTTTGCTCTTTTGGTTTGAACCGTAACCAAGGTAGAATTATATGGGCACTTTTGATGATAAAAAGTTAACATATAGAAGATCATAGGATTAGCAAATGTGATATATCACGGAATAAAATACTGAATGTTTTGAGCCACGGATGCCCAAACGCTTTGATTGTAGACGGTAAATGAGCTAATTGTTGATAACTAAAATAAGCGTCTATTGCAAATGTAAATATATCGAACGTAATCTGAATGTCATCCAAAAGCACTTTGAAACACTTAATCGCCTCAGGACACTATTAAACTATAATGAAATACTTCGCCGTACTTGAATCGTACAGTAAAAGAACGACGAACACTTGAACAGTGCATTTCTGGAGAATGTATATTGTAAGAAATTCCTTAAGCAACGAAGACGCTGACAAGGTACCATGTTCCTCTACGCTACTTCTAACATATTTGGCAACACACATCAAGGACTTCCAGAATTAAACGTGCGCACAAACCTACAAATAAGTTACACCTGTGATCATCATAAGCCGAAGACCCATACTAAAAATGGACAAAACGAATGTCATCTACGAAATACTCTGCAAAAGTATTAAGATGCATTGTCGGACAGTGTGCGATAGTTGAGCATTACTCGGTTGTTAATTAAAATGAACCTAAGATACTGGTTTCTATTAACGAAGATCGCAAATGAATTTAATTCGAATGAAATAAATTTTCAATTCTTGTTACTGGTACGACACCTTATACACGAATATTTATTGAGTCAAATCATCCAACGTCACTATCCATCACATAAGAAAGTGATTTGACAGTGCCTATAAACTCCTGCGATGCCTTTTGTTTCGTATACATAACTGGGATCGTTACGATTACTTGAGTAGCGGTACTGACACATTTTAAAACCAGTTATAAAGGTGAAGCATTCCAAGACGAACTCACTTCGCAAGAATTTTAAGGGATTAGATAATCTAGTTTGGCAACGAAACAACTTTAACCTTAGATTTCTAGTGTGTGCACACACCATGAAACACTGTACATGTATATATGCTATAATTATTTTCATCCGGTGTCCCGGGTTGACGTAGACTGTTCCAAAAAACCGATTATCCGCTCTCTGCTTACTTTGCTCGACCAGCAGAAAGAAATCATCTTTTCACTTGAAGCACGCGTGAAACTACTCGAAACGAAGTTTACGACCTGTTCATCACCACCTAATTCTATTAAGGACGATATCCGCCCCAAGATAGCCACCAAGCTTGGCTACTCCAAAGTCGTTGCTGCGTCACCTCGTGTACAATCTGATCCCCATATCTCGAAGCTACCATTAGTCCCAGCGATAGATGCAACACGTCCTTCTGCTAACCAACAGAAAAACCCTAAGCAGAATTCTCGCGATGGTAGAATGAAGGTGATCTGCACAAACGTGCCCGAATCCAAGTCGCCGTGTTATCCGAAGACGTTTCGCAATGGGATCAAATTTGTCGTACCCTTCAGGTTTCTTTGGAAGCCGATAGCGTGGTGCGGTTGTCCAGGCCTCCGAATTCGTCTCACCTAGGAGAACCCAGACTTCTGCGTGTCACACTAAAGTCCGTTGAAGCAGCTGAAACCGTGCTTCTCTCCACGTACGTACTTCGCAAATCCCCTACTCCAATCCGCATCTTCGCCGATCTACCATTGGCAGCACGGCAAGCCAAGAAAAAGCCGTCATTTGACTGGAAGCAGGATAATGACAAACGTAGTATATACGTACACGGCATTCCTGAGCTTTCCGACGCCGACGAATCCAAAAACAACATTCACGACTGTGAGCAATGGCGCTTTATACAGCAACAATCTGACATAACCGCTACACTCACAACGTCGCTAAAACGCCTACCCAAGTCACCGAACTACAAAGGCAATGCCCCCCGAATTACGAAAATAACATTCCAGTCGGAAAGTATGGTCACGTCGGCGCTCGAATGTTGGTACGCGAACCGATGGAAAGCTCCATCAGAAATTCGCCTTCGTTCGTCTATCGATACCAATCGGATTAGACCCGAGACGAAAATTACCGACCCAACACCCGAGGTCGAACAACCGGAATCACGTGAAGCAGCCGCCTCAAAAAACCTACCACAGCCGATCCCTTCCGGATCGGCTTCCTAGGTGGTACACCTCACGACGCCCAACGCAACCGCCATACACTGTCCTGTTGCTATACGAACATCCGAGGATTCATGAACAAATTCTCCGAATTAAAACTGCTCCATTCGACAAAAAACTTTGATCTCATTGCCATCACAGAAACTTGGTTGACCCCAACCATATTAGATACTGAACTAATGCTCCCAAACATGTTGTCATTCCGCATTGATCGTAAGACTAGAGGTGGAGGTGTCCTACTTTATTACAATCAAACACTACGCTGTGAAGAGATCGAGCTTGTTGCGCGAACACGTGGGATTTGCTACATACTACGCAACTTGATACTGCTTGGAGTTATTTTGTTACACGATGGCACACATTACTTGACCTATCATCGACCATGAAAACAATACCAACAAAACGCGACCGATCGACAATTAGAAGCCGGACCAAAAAAATGATGGCACTACGGAACCTTGCATGGCATACTTTCTCTCGATGCCCCACCTCAGAGAACTGGGAATTCTACAGATTATTGCGAAACCAGTGTACATCTCTCAAACGCAATGATCAATTCCTTTACCAACAACAGCTAACTTTGAGACTTATAGACAACCCGAAGCTGCTATACAAGGAGATCAACGATCGGAGGAAAGTGAAAACAGGTATCCCTTCGCTCAAGACACCCTCGGTCTATCCACGTCACCTGAAGAAGTCGCCAGCACTTTGGGCGCGCAGTACGCTCCCATCTTTCGTGCTGCCCCTAAGTCCGTAGTCATACTTGCACCAGTGTCTCCTGTGCCTTCATTGAGCTCAATCGTCTTCAGCCGCGACGCCGTCTACCACAAATTGACCCACCTGCGACAGAATAGCTCCCCGGGTATAGATCACATACACCCAAAGGCGTTGAATGCAGTCGCAGCATATATCTCAAACGATCTGGCGCTATATTTCCAGCGTTCACTCGACTCAGCTGAAGTCCCACAAACTTGGAAACAAGGCTTGATCACTCCGGTCTTTAGAGGAGGCGACCGCACCTTACCAGCTAATTACCGCCCGGTGACCCTGCTGTCTGTGATCTCAAAGGTCATGGAAAGTATTATAGCTGACACCATCACACGCCAACTTGAGGAAAATGACATCCTTGCTCATGAACAGCATGGTTTCCGGCCAGGACACTCCTGCCTATCCAACCTCCTGTTGGCCAGGGACAATTGGACGAAAGCCGTGGACTACCGGGTGACAGTTGACGTGGCATACCCGGAATTTTCGAAAGCCTTTGATAGAGTTGATCACCTTATTCTCATTCAAAAGCTACGCCACTACGGAATCGATGACCCCTTGTTGACGTGGATCAGCCGATTTCTGCAAGATCGCACATCGTGTGTGCGCGTCCAAGACGCCTATTCAGACTGTTTCCCGGTAACCAGTGGGGTTCCGCAGGGATCCGTACTCGGACCCACTCTCTTCCTTATATTCATCAATGATATCAGCATGATCTTATCAAGCTCATTTTTACTCTTCGCGGATGACCTCAAGGTTTGGCGTCGTATATCTAGCTTCGAAGATCATCAAATCCTGCAACGTGACCTCGTCCGCCTCTATCAGTGGTCATTAGAACACAATTTACCGTTCAACTCAGAAAAATGCCACATTCTGACCATTCGACACTCTGTTCGTTACGCTTATCACTTGGGGGACGAACTTTTGCGCCATGTGGACCAGGTAAGCGACCTCGGCGTCATCGCACAGCACGACTTGGGCTGCTCCAGCCAGTGCAACAAGGCTGCAAGAACCGCAAACCACAGTGTTGGTCTTCTGATGCGACTTTTCGGACGCTTCGACCGACGACTCTTCCCACAGCTACTGTCCGCCTACATCCGCCCCCCGCTCAAATATGCAGTCAGTGCGTGGCATCCGTGGCTCCAACAAGACATGAACGCCCTCGAACAGCCACAACGGCGAGCAACAAAGCTTACCAACAACCTTCAAAACATGTCCTACGAAGAACGGCTGCAGTATAGCGGCCTCTTCTCAATCCGCTACCGACTCCTCCGCGGTGATTTGCTTTTGACCTTTCGCATTCTCACAGAGAATCACCACCCTTGCAAGTCCTTGATGCCTCTATCCAATCGACGTACTCATCGTGGGCACAATCTCAAGATTGCTCATCAGAACAGCCGATTGAACAGTCGACGGTATTTCCTACCCCTTCGCATATGCCGTGTATGGAACGCTCTCCCGCCGGAGGTGGTATGTGCTGAGTCACTGTCTTCGTTTAAGCAACGTCTAGACAAACACCTTTGGCAATCAACTTTCAAATGACTTGTTTATCTTTCGCCATTCCGTTCTACCCCATTATACTACATACCACTCACATATCCATAAATAACTAACATTTTTCCAGTCTTTTCTCCCCAGCTTGCAAGCATCAATGTTGCTCACGCCAAGGCAACCGTCCGCAAGTCCGTCATGCACTGGAGGACGTGGTGGGAATGTGTCTTGGGCTGACACTTCTCCCTATAAAAAGCCACAAATGTCCAATCAAGGTGTATGCTATACGCGAACATGGCCCGCTATAAGGCCTATTTGCCTCCGTTTTTTTCTCTCATCATGTATGCTTTTTAGCACGCTTTGTGCGACCCTCTGTACACACCACCCAGTGGTTTCTTACAAGCTATCAGCTTTTATTACCACAATAAAACTATTGACAATTGACGATTGACGCCCTACCAGTCCAAATGCCACAAAAATCCACTGATGGTGCAGGCTAACGCGAATGTGGCCCGCTATAAGGCCTTGAAAACTCGAACAATTTACTATTCTTTTCTTTTTCGACCCAACGCACAATCCACCCTGCAGTTTGTACATGCTCCTCGCCTTTTATCCCGGAATAAACTATTGATCTACTGATCCAATGCTGGTATATTTATTGCGTCACAGCAGGGAAAAAATAATCATTGTATATACCAATATATTATTTCGTAGGTCTCAAGAACAGAACCAAACCGGTATGGAGTGTGATCTAATAAGCAAGCGAATAACGCCATTTACTGAAATTATGTAAAAAAATAAAAATTCCAGTCATAGATAAAAACATTAAAGGTAAATTGTTGTTCAGAAACTAGAATCACAGTTTTGTTTACTGGATACAGAATCAATCTAGAACGATCCTAACCATTATTTTTAAAGAATATTATTTCAGTGAACGTGCTATTAATTTCTTTTAGACCAATTTAAGTATAAACAAGACGATTTTGAACATTCATATTTGATTGTAAAACACATTAAGGATTGCCAATACAAAATTATTCGATATAAATATCTTCGTATACATCATTGTTTATTCCGCATTACAGTTTGAACTTGTGCGCTACGTTGCCAATAGTGGTCAACTTCAAGGCCATCTCAAGTTCAAGTTCAAAATGGGCATGGCTGAAGGTGGTATAATGCTGATCACGCGCTCAGATTTTCTTCAACCATATGCCATTATGCACACGACAGTTTGATATCGGGTATATAGTTTCTACGGTTCATACGCTTTTGTTTCTGGAAAGTACTTTAGAGTTTCTCTTCACCAGTGTAACAGGTAATAATATACGTCAACAACAACACAAATACATGTTGTTTCAGTTTTTGATCGACAATATTTTGAAATAGTGTATGCCAGCTAGCGTCAGATTTCCTCTTAAAACTTAGAACGTTAAAGAGATTTATTATACCACCTGTGAACTTTTTCAGGTGATTGGCCACACGTTTGTGGACAAGTGCAGATTTACCATGAGCATAGGTTTAGTGTTAAGAGCGTTCATTGAATTACTCCTGGTCGGCGGTTCAAGAGCAAGCCTCATTTATTCAGTATTATTACATCCCGTGAGACCAGTGAGATTATTAATGGCTTCTATTATGTCGTGGTGTCATCAGTTCTCATTAGTTCTGTATACATTGCATAGAAACGAGCGCGACTAAGAATTAATTAAAACGTAAAGAATTCTTTGTAATAAAATGCTGCCTAGAAGCCCACACCCCAGCTAATAATTATTCATATGGAGTGAGGCATTTGAATCGGCCATGATAAATATTATTATTTTCACGCTTCCCAATTGTTTTCAGTTAGTATGGAACCCTATGTTTTTGGAACTTTTTATATTGTCTAGATGCGAACGAAAGACGCTTGATGCTCCGCACGCATCAAACGCTTTGCGATTTCTTATTTTGAATGGGAATATGCTGCGCTCCTCATAAAAAATGTGAAAGAAAACATTTACATGAAGATTTTAAACATCGGGCGGACTTAGATTTCGTCAACGTTAAACACAACGGTCATTTGACAGTATAAACAAAACCGAGGCTGTTTTTGATTTTAATGTGACTATCAATCTCAAATTTTCCGATTTTTATTTAACGTTTTTCTATATTCGTGATTTTTATTCAAATTTTGTGTGGTTATTTTAATTTGATTGTTTGAAAATTAGTTTTATCGCATTATATATACCGTAAATACCCGCGTATAGGACGCATTTTTCTTCATGAGTTGCCCTAAAAACTCAGGTGCGTCTTATACATGGATACTTTTATTATTAAAATTATCCATTTATTATTATTATTAATTATTCAATAAAGCAGCCCACTCCTGTTGTGTTATGCAATCATCATGGTAGTCCAGCTGTTCCTCCCTTTCGTCGTCACCATCGTTGTCTGCGTCGTCCATCCAGAGAATATCGTCTTCCGTGCCGTCTAACATGTTGCTGATAGAATATTTTTTGAATCCCTTCACCACGGTCTTGATTGGCAATTCTTTCCAGGTATTTACTATCCATTGGCAGATCGTAGGCATGTCAACATTTTCATGTTGACGCACTTGGTGAAAGTATGCTCACCATTAATCATCAGCGGAGTCAGATCAGCGTTTCCAATCTAGCTCATGTCGTAGTCGTATTTCTGACGCATCTTGATGACATAACTTTGAAATCTCATTAATAAATCCTTGTGGTCGCTGAGTAGTCGCTGACTAATGGTAGTTCTCCGTTTTATTGATAGGTTATTTTTTTCAAAAAATCTTCTGCACCAGTTCATCGACGACTTAAAATCTGCAATGCTTTGCTCTTTCGCCAATCTTAGTGCTTGTACACTAACGGTACTGGTGCTGACCCCAGACAGTCTCGACGAGTATCTTGAATCCATTTAATGAGTGCATTTACCAGGTTAGGGTGGTGAGCCTTCGATCTCCTGTTCGCACTCTTCACCTTTCGCATTTCTTTAACGGTATTTTCGGCTTTTCTCCATTTTCTGATCACGCATTCATTTGGACCAAATTGCCGCTCGGCTGCCCGGTTGCAGTGTTCTTTCGCGTACTTGATCACTTCCATTTTAAAGTTTGAAGTATAGCTCTGTCGTTTTGTCTTCGTCATATTGAAGGGTTATAATGAACTGTATCTTTAAAAACACCGGTAATAGGTAGAATATTTATACTGCCGATGTGTAATATCATGAAAGTGTTATATCAACCAATCATGGAGTAGTATTCGACTCTCGTTGGAGCAGAAACTTTCCATAAAAAATGTCATCCAATCATTCGACATGACGCCCAAGAATGAGAAGTCCACTTTCCATGATAATCTACATAGGTTAGACAGACATCTGCTGACTGACAGAATTAATGAGCCAGCAATCAACACACACGACGATCATAGCGATTGTATGGAGTTCACCGTGATTGACTTAAGTTCACTGTTTCTATAAAAATTAATGAAAATTAAGGACTAAAATAAGGATGCGTCCTGTACATAGGTACACAGTTTTTCCATCGTTTTTAGGGTCAAATATCCACTGCGTCCTGTACATGGTATCGTCCTATACGCGAGTATTTATGCTTGTTCGTTACACGTTATTCCATAATTTTGCGTGATACATTTCAAACAGTTTTCTAGCATCTTCGGTGATATACAAGAATTTGCGGCCAAGCCGTTACGAATTTCGACAATCAACTTGATCCCAAAATGTTGATATTAAAGGAAGAATTTAAATCATACCGATCTCGTCCTCACGCATTTTATATTGTGTATTTATATAGAATTTGACAAATCTAGATTTGGAGATATCTGAAATACATTCCCTCCGGACTTCGTCTTCAGCAGTCTATTTTGTTTTTCATTTGATCGTATTGCACACTTCGAAAACCCTGAGGAATTAAATAAAGTTTTTAGTTTATTACACAGTCGGATATCTGACAGGCAGCTAACCGGCGTTCTAAATTTCATTTAAGGTGACAAAATGTGGGTGAACCTGTATTGAAATACATCGTGCACTTACGCTACCTAGCCGCCTCAGCCGTCCCTGGTGATCCAACCGAATCACGAAAACAAAATAATTTGGATAGGTTGATGGAAGTCGTAGAGAAAAATGAAGCGCAAAACAATTCTATTCAGGCCAACTTCCGACTTGGAACTAGCGGTAAGGATTGCCGAAATTATCCACCAAGAGGGAAAACTGTGAAATAATTTTCGCACGGAGTTTCAATTGGTGTACGCATAGAAAACTTTCGTGTTCACGCATATTGACAATCGTGCTAATGCTCTATATGCAATTGATAGGTCACATCAACGGTTTCAAAAGTGAAAGAAAGGAACCCTTTTGTACACTGGAAAATGTCTTAAAAACCTACTCATTCATTAATTGCGCTTAATTTAAATGATATTTCTAACATTAATATAATCGTCATTGATACATCAACAGGCGGAAAGAGTGTTATTGTTTGATGTATTGGTTTGCTGTTTGATATTTATGGATATTGCAGAACATGTAGAAAATGCAAAATTTTACCGTATTTTAATTAGTTTGGGATGTGTTATTAGTAGTCATCTCAAGATAGAAAGTACGATAGTACGTAGTGGTCAGTCTACTACAAATGTGTGAGACCGACGTGATACACGAATCCTTCGTGTACTACAAATTGGTGAGACTGACGTGATGCACGAATCCTTTGTGTACTAAAATTCCTGAACCCAATATCCTCGCACACTTCGAGATTTTTTCCCGGTACATCATTGTTTCCCGATTCACATCGGCGTTATTTCAGGTTAATATTTTTACCTCTTCATCACGTAGAGCATCAGTACTCCATATGCGTTACCTAACTACACTTGTTGATCGATTTACAAGTAGGGTTAAAACACAAACTACAGGGCAGACAGCTTACATTGTTTACTGCTTATGAGCCCTTCGTAAATCAATGAACGGATCGTCGGGTAGGTACTCTCCTAGAGAGACTACGCACCAGGATTTTGTCAGTCATTTTACGACTGACATTCGATATATCTTAGGTGCCACAATTCCTATCTCTACAACATGTGTGATAGACTTGCCACTCTCCCTAAACCTCAGAGAAATCGCTGCAGTGCAAGCTACCGATGCCGGCATCGCACAGCTCAGGGACGCCTATTCTTTCATTACACCGCTCCCCTTGCCCGATGACTTGGGCAATATCCTTTGCGACATATCGCAAAGCACTTTTTGACTACTCACCCTATCTGCTTTTAGTCGGCGCATTAGTCATACCATACGCAATCTTCCCCATCCTGGCATTCGTGCTTGCGTTACGTTTGATACAAAAAAGTAGTATGGTCGAAAGCCAGGGGGTACGTTCATCATGACACTTTCATGGCAACGCCACCATTTGAAAATAACCACGCGTACATCAAGTATTTACCCGCAATCAGCATTTCCACAGTGAGTAGGCGCCCGGAACGGCACATTTGCCAATTATGTTGCGGGTATTTAACACGTTATCACTTGGTATATTCCGTGCATGCTTCTTTACTATAACTCGGTCATGGCCATAAACCCATGCACCAGAGTTTTTTCTCTCCTCACTTCTCAGGTACGTATGTACCTCCCGCTGTGTAAATCGTGGTACGCACCACCGACGCTTGTCGCCATCCTACCCGGTAGCCCGATATAGACGCATCTTTCTTGTATCCCGTCGGTACGCATTCACCTCCCGCTGTAAAATGCGTGGCACGCGCCACCCCCGGATCGCCGACACCTGTCGAAATCCCCCCGGCAGCCCCAACCATGAGCACACGCCGCCCAACACGAAACTTTTCAGACAAGGTCCTTACCAGCCCGACGACAAGCAACTCAGCTTTCTCGAGGCAAGGCCGTTCGCCATCGACCCCGGGGTGCAGGAACTTCTCATGTTTTCGAAGCTTCTGGTTCTTCGTTGTCAAACCTACAGATTTGCCTATATCTGCTCCTACTGGGTTCATACTCAGACCATGCCAGACGGGCGATGCCCGTTAGCAGAACGTTCACTCCATGTGAGAGGTGACTCGGCTTAGTACTTATCGGTTTTTTGTATCCTACCCTGGTCACCACCGACAATCGACCCATGTAGATCAAGTGCTTGGCTGACTTCGAAGCGACTGGTTGCTGAGAGACTATGTTCCAGCATGGAACGACCGTAAACCGCTTGGCACGTCCAAATGTCAATTCCTGATCAGAATTCTCCTTTGACCAGACTTCTTGGAAGGGGGCTATGTAACATCATTGTTTTACTGTACTTAACAATTGACCTTGATACACACTTTCTATTGATTCGAGTTCTGTGATTGCTTCCGTGTACCTTCGTGCACCTTTTGACTACAGCGATAAAACCTTCATCTCCTGTGCCTTTTCTCCAACATTCTTGGGGACATTATTGTAGCGGTCAGTCTACTACAACGTCCACAGAAGGCGAAATAATACTAGGGATTTCGAAGTCCTGTGACTTGCAGCGGTGTGACCCAAGATAAAATTAATTTAAACACACTTAAAACAGGAATCGTAGTAGTTGAATGAAAGAATAAATCCAATCTACTAAAATACAAGTCGCCTGCATCTGGCGAATTACGACCTTGAAGTATGTATGAAATTACAAGTCTGATCCAGGTAAAGTGCCGCACAGTCAGAGACTGCATGTGGGCGAATAGGACGATTAGCCGCACACAACACAGAAGAACTACACGACTGCACATCAATGCGAATACTCAAAATAAGCAAAACACTTGTAAAAACTACATTGTCATGTGCAATTAGGTTCGATTTGCCTAGGGTTTGTGGCTACTTTGCAAATTGAGCGTCCGAGTTTATTTGGCATACAACAGAAAAGCGCCAACCACCTCTAAAAAATATCATCCACACTAGCTTCTGTTATTAGAATGGTATTGAAGGCGAATTAAAAATTTCCATTGCCAATCAGTAAGGAGGAAACAGTGCGTCCCATAAGAAATTGATGCTAAATTTTTAATAAGGTAATCAAGATATAAAAGATGGCAATCATATTCTTGGAACTCTTATAGATGTAGAATATATAACGGTACAGGAATGCCGATTTCCGTGGTTTACAACCTGTTCAATTAAGTGAAGGGTAGTTCTGATATGCTGCTTTGACAGTTTCAACGTGTGGCTTCGAGTACCCATATATGCGAGAGCATACAGATACGAGAGGTACAGAATGAGAACACCTTGTAAACGAATGCTCGCGTTTGCTTCCTCCACACGTACTCATGGCCATCAATTAAAAGTCGCTCATAAGCAAAGTAGGTTGGACTATCGCACACATTTTCAGTCTGGCATGGGATATAACATTTTGCGTGGTTTCTGCCTCCACCCTTTCTATGTTCAAAGGGTTTCGATATTCACTTGTTTACTTCAAAGCGTTTGAAATACTTCACATTTCTCTACTCTGTGCTGCACAGTCAATACCGTGCTAAACTGATTTACCTCCGGTATGCGAACACACGTTAGAATCTCGCTTCTGTCGCTCTTTTACTTTCCCATATCCGTCTGGGCCTGGGCAACCCGACAGTATCTTAGCCCACCTGCAGTCTCTAAACGTACGGCACTTTGCCTGGATCAGGCTGGTAATTTCATACATCCATAATCTTAACTGGTACGACCCACGCTTTCTTCGTGCATTTAAACAATCACCCGAACCTTCAAATTCTGGAAGGTCTAAGAGACGAAGGTTGTCAAAACTTGTTCTCTCGAACGATAAACCCTTCGCGAAAATACACAATCGTCGGAAACTTGGGCAACACTTATTCGGTGTAAGCGGTAAGCTTCTAGAGTAAGCTGTCTGAGGTGCTAATCCATTGCACACGGTTAGGTGCGACCAAATGGTGTCTGGAGGCCTCGTGACGTGAGCTGTTTCGTAACTTATTTTCCTGAACTTGTATGGAAATGTTTTACATTTTTAATTCCATAATTATTCACTACGATTGAAACAAAGTAAAATAAACTACGACAAAAAATGCAATTAAGTAATATTCCGTTAGCTAACCTCTCACCGCCTTGGTTAACAGAAAACCTTTCCGTTTTTTTCTCAGTCGAAGTTACAAAAACCTATATACCAAAGGAGGGCCTGAATACCCTTTGATGTATCATACGCGCCTGTCCATACGACAAGGGTATCGAAGAACAACGCAAGCAACTTTGGCAGTCGCAGGCGCCCCTTAGAAGCTTTCCACCGAGAGAAAGACCGGTGTCAACTGAACTTAACGGAACTATACTAACAGATTCCGTGGCTCGTCATTAAAATGCTTCCATACAAAAAAAGATCAGTTGCTAACAGAACAGAGATTGTTTCGTTGGCTAAATAGCTTCAAGGATAATTTTGAACCACGCATATCAAAACTAACAAATAAATCACCCGCCTTACAGAAGCGTCATTCAATCGTCCCGGAAGTGATAACATTAAACGATTACCAACCTCTAACTAGCTTTCTAAATAAAGAAATCAAAGTTAACAAACGACGTAATTTCGATCATAAAAGTAAACCATTCGTGAAAAGTTTTAATTTTACGATTGAATGCTAACGGAACAATCCATCTGGAGCAAATAAAACCAACTTGTCGAAGTCTACCGTTGGAATGGGTTGAATAATTAACAAACATGCGTAGCAAGGCGCGATCACTATTCACGAAAGAACTACTACGCGTTAACACTGAAACGAATGGTTGGGAGGAAAAACAATCGGAAAATAAAATCAATTTCTACGGCGCTCATTGCAACACGTGACCACCGGCTACCGTTTGATGACACGGTACATCAACACGGCAGCACAAACCGCAGCCAAACCGACAAGGACTGGCGGCATCCAATGAGGAACGTCAGCTGAGGAAGTGGAAGGTGTTGACACGACGACCGAGCGATTGGATAATCTGAGGTATTGCACGATTTGCTGAAAAAGAAAAGACCGAGTGGAAATAACGTCTGCGATAGAGGAGCTTACGTTTGAAGGTGTAGAATAATTGATCGGATTATCAAAGAGAGCATTACGCCGGTAGTATGCACCGAATGCCTAAGCACCATACAACTATGAAAAAGTAAAATCCTAAAAGATGGGAAAGGGTGAGATTTAAATAGCTAGGGATTTTATAGAAGAGTTTGTTTGTTTGTTGGCCTCCTTCGATCGATGTCCACTATGGATGTACATCACAATCGCATGATTTTTTTATGTTCCACAGCTTTTTGAATGACTAAACAGTCCGATTCGGGAGGAACAATCTCGTTCTCAGCGCTCGCAACGATAGGCAGCACTCGGTTTATCGGTATCAGTTGCACGCCGGGGAGTGATCTGCGTGTGAGTGCTGTATCTGTGTAAACGAGTAATGCTGCACCAACACGACAGGTTACTTGCGGCTTTCACTGTCACGCATCAAAACAAGCTTTTCTCATCACTCTACTTGATAACATACAAGGTTAAGCAAACACTCCAAGAAGACGCATAATGCAAGACCGCATTGAAGACGGCTACGGAACATATCCTGAAGCGTAACTAACCATATCTGATCGCGGGGACCCCAGCATGGAAAACGTGCTACACACACTTTGAAAAACTTAGTAGTAAGGGATGTGGCGTCGCAAAAAGAATCCGTTTCGGAAGTCGGTGGTCGGGCATTCGTAAAACGTGACTAAACTAGCGCAACCTACGTAGGTGGATCTGATTCTCTATATCAACATTGCTACAGAAGAACTTATTTGGGAGAGCAAGGTTGAGTATGCGATTGTAACAGCTGACTCCTCGAATGCTGCGGAAACATCGGTTGTGAAATACTTGAAGACGCTCGAAGTATTCTTTACGTAAGGTCCATGTTTCGCACCCACAGTTATGCAGCCTTGAATTGTTGCTTGGTAGACTCTACATTTGAGTAACAGAGACAGTTCTTTCTGACGCCACAGGTGACCTAGGTTGCGGAATGCTACGGTCGCTTTAGAAATACGTTCCGAGATCTCGTCATCTGACGATGCAGAATTATTGATACAACTATCAAGATAGGTAAAACTATCTACAATTTAAGCGCCTGATTGTCAATAAAGTGCCGTTTGATAAGTCAATGTCCTGCAGAAGACTGAACCAAATGCTCCTTTGAAGTCTAAACAGACGGCTATTGTCGGCTGTCGATAAGTGTGCAGCAGTTCAAAATCTGTTGATGTGTAAAAACGTGGTTGGCACAGCCTCTGCCACGCCGGAAGGCATCTTGCTGCTCTCTGATCTGTGATTCCCCATGCGATGTTAATCTTCGAAGACATATGGACGCTAATATTATCGTTGTGATTGGAGTGAGACTTATCCCACGGTGATTAGAGCAAGAGATTCGCACACCTTTTTAAATATCGGTAGGATAAACGATTCTCCCGAAATCTGAGGGATTTAGGCAGCTACGGCGCTTCGGCTTTGGCGAGTTGAATGGAAATTAATCTTGCTGCACGTAGATTGTACAAATGAGAAAAGGAGCACTACAAAAGTGAAGCGAAATCTACGTGTCGCTTTCTCGGAACACAATGCGAACAAGTATCTTAGTGGTTGTTCTTCGGTAGACACAATTCTATAGGTCAGAATAATATCGCGTCGTATCCTCTTATGTGTAAAGTCACATACACCGAGACGTGGCAATCTTTCGGTGTTCGGAACATTGCGAAGACACATTGCTAACTTTGTAGCTCTGTGATAGATTTTATCAAAGAGAGCAATACCTTTTCGCAGTCAAGGAGCCCAGACCTGTAACGCATACTCAATCGAAGGGCGAAGGTAGAAGTTCATTATCCTTGGAGCAAGATGTCAGTATGGCTAGGGTGAAATTCTCATAGAGCACAGAAAAGGTTACCAAGTATGGATACATGGTGTGAGTGGAAGTAACGGTTGGTGGTAGACGGTTGTTGACCAGCCAGATGATATCATAATCGAAGCTTCGAAGAGGATGTTTGCTGCCATTTAACTTGTATTCAACCGATGGCGATGATTGTGCTCATTGGCAGATAATGCCCCAAAAAAGATTTGATTAAACAGCACGTTTTCAGTGAGCTCGATCTATATACCAATTAATAATCCGAATGGGATCATAGGGAATTGTCACACCGCAGTCGGTTCAACGTACGCCACACTTACCCATCCACCTTGGGCAGCGATCCAGACGAACAAATTCACTTGTCTACAAAATGAAAGCAGGCAGTTGTACACTTGACGGAATGCATCCACCACGCTCAACCGAAGCCGACGTATGACCAAGCGATAGCCAAAGCAGAACAAAGCGACCACTTGTCCCCAGTTGGTTGGACCCCAGGAAAAAAGACTGAAAGCCGATTCAAGAAGGGTTAAAGAACATTGCACAATAAAAATACACTAATTCGGATCATTTGTATGGGGGACGAGAGACGAAAAAGTGCACTCGGGTAACCAAGAACACGGGACACAAAATTTTTTTTTTAATTATTTTTAAATTTGAGCCAGGGTGTCGAACAAAGATAAAATTATGTGGAACACCGGCCTTTTAAAACAAATTCGATTGTCCATTGATATATCTTGGGTGCACGATATTAAAATGCTTAGATTATGTGGGTGAGCAAATATGTATGAAAGCACAAGCCTGATCCCGGCAAAGTGCCGCACAGTCAGAGATTGCACGTGGGCTAAGAAACTGCCAGGTTGCCCAGGCCGAGACAGGGTTGCCCAGGCTTAGATAGCAAATAGGGTTGAAGCGGTAAGCAAGCGAAATTAATGACCGTTTTTTCAAGTGTACAAAATTCGTGGTCCATTCTCCTGGGACTACAGTTCAGATATGCATTCTGAGGTTGTTATCACGAAAGTTATCGCGAAAATACAGCAAGGAAAGTCTCGTTCGGAACAAAAGTGTGTAGATCACATTTAAACGTTTAACGTGAAAAAAGCAATAAATACCAACACACTCTCTGTTTACATTCACCGGTGAACATTGCAATGTATGTATGTATGTATGAAAGCACAAGCCTGATCCAGGCAAAGTGCCGCACAGTCAGAGACTGCACGTGGGCTAAGATACTGTCAGGTTGCCCAGGCATAGACAGATATAAGGGGTTGACCACGTCCTTCGTAAGGTGGACATGGCACTTAAGAAACTCGCTTTCAACTCTGAGGATGTCGGAATTCGGCGAAGGCGTCAAGTGGAGACATAAGTTTCATCTGTGAAGAAAGACGTTTATGGCTTTCGAAGGTGATGACGTCAGTGGACAACAAGCTCGCCGCGTATCGGCTGCCGTGATTCAAGAAATCAATGAAGGCATTTACTCATCCAATGACGCAACCGCACAAAAGTAAAGAGAATGTACGCGGACAATGGGGTATAGGCACGTCAATGAAGACGTTAGTATAGAAATCGTAGTATGCAACACGGTCAAACCCATTCTCAGAAGTTAGGTTGCCCTATTGTCTGTACCAATTAATCATTAATACACAAAACATTACAACGCCGTCTTTGCCTATTCCATAGTGAAAAAAATACACGAGCATTTACGTCGGATATCATGGTTTTCCGAAATTTCGGATCAAGACTTATATTAAAATGGAAAAACGAATTCTCAACAATTTGCCAAGAAAATGTACACAGAATAGCAACGAGATAAATTCGACCGTGATGGTTCATGGTTCTTAATTCGACAAAAGTATCTGGAAGCAAATGGAATAAAGGACCTTTGACATGAAGGGGTTTCCAAAGGCAGTATGATATACTTTTATCGTGTATTTGAGGAAGCTCGGTTTTTAAGAAGATCGTTTGGAAGCAAGTGAGCAGTATCATCGAGGAGAAGATGTTTTAAACCCTATCTACATGAGTGTGGTCACATGTGATTGAACAGGTTGGTCGTACCAACCTAATCAAACAGTGACATACAAGTGCAACTTGTTTTCCTTATTGAACTTTTTCAAGCAAATGCGGAGCCTGCTCGTACTGCCATTACCTGATGAGCGCAAACAGCACCAAACCAGTCGTAGGAAGTGTATTCAGATATTAAAGCGAATTCCCAAGACTCTTCAAAAAAGCCGACTCATCATCCAGGAGGAGATAGTCGCACAAAAGTAAACGTATTGGCTTCATTGCTCGAGGTGTACAATCAAATCTAACAAATATTCAAACCAAGGATTATAAAATACTCCCAGAAATATATCGAGCAGAGGATGAAGCCCAGCTATTAAATCTCGACATGTTGCAGGGGTGATTTTAATTGCATCAAACAGCAATCACGTATCGTGGATGCAGAGAGTAACAACTGCTCTTGAGGATTTCAACACCATGTGTCATGATAATATCTCTATTAGGCACTACATCGGCAAAAGCGAACTGAGAACATATCTTGCGAAAGTTATACATCGGAAAGTACGCGATCAGGAATAAACCTTTTTTAAGTTTAGAATAAACAGAACGTAATACTACTGATCAGTTAAATTAGTGCGAACCAGAAATGTGAGAAGATGAGGTGAAATCACAAAGGTTGGATAAGCGATATAGATTAATCAGCAAGCGATGCCAGTACAAACCACGGATCAAAGACTCTGAAGACATTTGGAGATTGACCGTGTCGTGCCGAAGAAAAGCCGAACGAAACACACACACACAATAAAATAATAGGACTTACACACGAGCTACGTCACTGAATGATTGCAGTGGACACTTGTCCGAAGGCAAAAAGTTAATCATTCGATCTAACTGAGCACCGTAGGCGACGTTTATCTCATCGCCCCACTGAGCCAAACGTTGAGCGACGGCTGCTTCCAGGCTAAAAACGTAACAGTTTGAGAGTAAATAAAACTGGTTCAAACGGTACAGATTAAAGACCAAGAATACTTAAATCATGCCCCGGGTGACAAGATAGAGGTGGGATAACATTTTCGTAAAATAGTAAGTACAAGAGTAGCAACGGCTGTTGAAAGTAATCGGACACTTTTAGTTCGTGGTAGCTTTGTGCTCATAGAGTGAACCTCAGTCACACTATTTGCGATTAACTAGATTAAGTACCACGACGTTGTTTTTGGGCATCCATCGGTCAACCATGGAGATAAACCACACGCGCATCTTTTTTCACACTCCACGCCGTCTAATATACTATACAAAAGATGCTGGAGTTGCAATCTTTTCACACAAAGTTTACATAGTTAATCAGTACTAGGTCGATCGGCTTCGCTTCATACGGTCAAGGTTATGAACATTGCACGGGTGTGCAATCATGCAGTACTTATGTGCTGTGTGGCTAACACCGTGCTAAATTGATTGGTCACCGGTAGTGAGCTGCATGCTGGAACACGCCGAAGTCTCACTGCCACTTCTATTTTCTTTCTCGTATCTCTCTAGGAATGGGCAACCTGACTGTATTTTATCTCTGATTGTACGTCACTTTGCGTGGATCAGGCTTGTGCTTTCATACATCATCAAAAACATGCATTACCTTTTCTTCCTCTGATTGAAGATGAGGCTTCGCACTATGCAGTAAAAGTGCGCAGTGAAGCGACAGTTCTTTCCAGCTCGCAGAGTCAAAGTCCATGGATTTCATAACACAACCGCAGCACAATAGAATGAATGCGCACTGCAAAGCAGCTTCAGTGAGCACTTCTGCATTTGCTACTCAGTCCGTTCAAGATGCAATGGATGTCCACGCACACGCCACATACCAGATTTTAAGCCTTCACGATCGCCTCAGACATTGGCGTTCAAAGAAAATCAGTTGCCCTGGCAATCCGCTTGTTAATCTCGCTGTCTAGTAATGGTTGAGGCAAGCTACGTGAGATCCTGTGCTTGTTCAGGCTGACAGTTTTCAACAGTGATGATGGAAGGCAATACTTTCGCTTGACCATGAAATTTCAGTTGTTAAGCACTTAATTAGGAGTTGAGTAACATCATGTTCATGCTGATTGTCTTTACTTACGGACGAAAAGCGGACCGTTGGCAGCTAGAGCTACTCTTAGGAGTGCACAATGATGGCTGCAAATAACTGGTCACAGACTAACACTTCCCGAATCTTGTTTCTACACTACACGGTCCAGGTTGAAAAACTTGCATCACACCGCGGGGTAAGTAAATAGCTTCTGTTCCACTCTTAAAAGTGTGTTTAAGCAGCAAAACAAAGAACAAACGTGTGCGTGGGCAAGAACACGTCAGTGTTTGACACCACGGTGAATTCCAGAACTTATAAATTGCATGTTGCCCTTCATTCCAGAGTCTAAAGACTTAACGATTTTTAGCAGTTCAGAATGACGGGATATGGGTTCGAGCGTGACTTTCGTTAAATCAATCAACAACGAATAACAGTATACGCTGTTCCCGACGCTTTTCTTGAAGCCACCGCAGGAAGAAGATCATGGCAATCGTTGGATAGGTACTTGGTACCAGATTGGATATACTTGGATAGGTAAGCGTCGTTAACCGGGGTGGTCACTGATGCTGAGAGATACGGCACAGAATAGCGTTGAGTGTGCGCATGTAAAGTAGATTTGCTGACAGAGCCGATGCGCGAATTGCATGCAACAATGACGTGAACGGGGAACAAAGAGGATCGCTGGTTTGGGTATTTTCACCTGAAGCGAAATATGCATTTCATCAAATTCCGTCAATAAAGGTGAAACGAAAGTGATAGCTATCTGGTGGCCTTCATTGTTATACAACCGGCAGTGAACAGCATGCGGAAACACGCTGGAGTCTCACTGTCATTTCAATTCTCATCCTCATATCTGCCAAGGCCTGGATAACCTGACGGTACTTTAGCCCATGTGCAGCGGCACTATACCCGGATCAGGCTTGTGAGTTAATGGATACCATGTAATGGATCAACTCCGCCAAGATCGGTCCCAAGCCCGTCCGAGAAAGGAGGAGGGTTGGGCTTAGGGCTAGCAACCCTATCCCGTAAAACCTACATTGATACGGAAACGATGACAACAGATCCGTGGTTCGGTCATGTCTGCAGGATGGATCCCAGTTCGCATACGAAGGTAGCCATGCACTGGCATCCGCAAGGTAAACGAAAAAGGGGACGGCCCAAGGAAACTTGGCGCAGAACGTTGGAACGCGAACTACATGCACAAGGATTCACGGTGCAGACGGCAACGGAAGCAGCGACAGACCGGAACCACTGGCGTGAAGTTGTCTTCGCCTCATGTGCCACCCGGCACGGAGAGGACTGACTGACTGACTGACTGAATGAATGAATGAATGAATGAATGAATGTAATGGATCACTGAAAGCAAAACACGCAACTGCATTCGAGTACACACCATTATAGAATGACGATCAGGATCGGCCTCAACTGAAGCGCTTCAGTTGTTAAGCATTTGATTAGGAGTTGAGTAACTTCACAGAGCTGTTATCAGGATCAGGGCATGAAAATAAAAACGCGCTAGATGACATCAATACGACAGGTTAAAAATAAAAAATCACATATCTGTAACCCCGTATACATGTGAAACAACCAGAAATTTCTGCACATTGCTGGATAGTGATCGGTGAGCAAAACTAAAATGATTAGAACAAGAAAAATCCTAAACCAGAAATTTGCTTCAAAACATCTTGCATAAAAGCGTTTAACGCAAGGCGAATGATTGAATTATAAGTTTCAGCAAAACACGTGAATGGTAAGCGAAATCGGCACGCACAAAACGCACCCTACTGTGATGGCACTGCTGAAGGTCGCAAGCAAGCAAGTGTCTGTGACATTTCACGAGTAGCACGTGTCACCAGCAAGTCGAAAACCACACCTTGAAATCACGACAAACAATTCACGTCGATATGAACGGCATCTTAATGACCTAAGCGCCACTTAACGAACGCGATAAGCATGCGAGCAACCAAAACGCTTTCACATTAGACCCTGACCGGAAATAGTTGGCGCTGGTAAATACGACGAATCGATCTTTGCATACGCAGATACGCCAGTACGTGAGATGCTGGCAAATAACACAGTAGCCAATGGATGTAGTGGTAGATTCAACGTCACACAACTTGCCAATTCTGAGGGACGACAGGAGGCTGCGTAAATAACATTTATGGAAACAGGAACTCAGCTGATGGTGCAGAGAAACCGAGTGTCCGCTTTTTTGCTTTGTCATTTTTGTTGACAGTGACATGCAATGAAACGTTATACACGTAGCGCAAACATGAGGGAGAGTTAGCGGAGCAAAGTTTATATGAAGCCCTCCAAAACAAAGAGGCAATGAACGTTATTTTGAAATCAATTCCTGAACATGAAAACGATGTGGGAACGGGGACACATATGCGCACCATGCACCGCTTACGGGTAAAATTCAGTTGGGCTAATTTTAAGCTCAAAACTCATTAGGAAATTGCTTCACCGCAGAAGAAATGTGCATAGCTCTTTTATACATGTTACTCTTAACCTGACATGTGTTCTACAAACAATTCCGCTGTTAGTTGTCATTGTGCGGATCTAATACAGCCAGAATCATTTAGTTATCTACTCGTGGTAAAATGGCAAATGAAGGAAAAACCTTTAGGCTATTATGCTTTATATGACAGATTCAGATCGATTTTAATACAGACCACTCATAGGTCTAGACTATGTGTAAGGGCGGCACGTTTAGACTTAGAATAGAAGATGCGACGCTTGTGGAACTTCCTTAAAAGCAATACCTGATCTTCGCCGAGAGCTACCAGCAAAATTTTCAGAATGTCGTACGTCTCACCGAGATCAGACAATGCTGAAAGTCCGCAAGACAGCGCGTGGTTGACTAGGCAGAAATTTGTATGTGAGACTAAACGTACGTCTTGGGGACACCGTTTTTCTTCTTGTGACAATACTAGCTTATGAGATGTTTCACGACAATTCGCGTGAAGCAGTGCAACAAAAGCGAATACGTCTGTAAAATGAAAGTACAAATGTGCCGTGTTCACGCGTGTATGCCAGCACGCCAGTCACCAAGTGTTCGAACATAGGAACCATAGGATAATCTGGGGCGTCCGATATTCTGATCGCGCATCTGAGGCAACGCAATACCTTCCCTTTCCGTTCACATCCTGTATTTGTTTGGCCGCGTCCTCCGAAAGATAGACACAACGCTCACGAAACTCGTCCACGACTCTGAACCCGCACGTACTTGGTATCTGCGACAAAGCGGTGTAGTGAAGACCTAGTTGGCGACTGTGAAAGAGGATGTATAGACACTGAGGCTGCATACCGTGTACGGCCTTTAAAGGTGGGCACACGACTGGATTACGATCTGTGACGATCTCGCCTCCGATTGACGCGGGTGTGAAGGCCTGATTTAACATAGCGATGGAGCCAGCCACACAAAAGTAAAGAAAGTCTCGCGTGCAGCTAAGTACCGGCAGCGTGTAAATTTACCGCGGTGTTAAATGCTTAGTACAAAAGCTGTTACATTTGTTTCAAAATTACTGCAGTACTGCACAACCCGCAACGCAGCAATAAGTTGCGGAGATGCAAATTAAGAAATGTGTAACAACGGAGGAGGCATAAAACGTTTTAAGTATGCAAGCCACAGCATTTCTGTGCTGTGCGTCTAACATCGTGCTGAATTGATTGGCCAACGGTAGTGAGCTGCATGCTGAAACACGCTGGAGTCTCACTACCATTTCTATTTTTATTTACCCCCTCATATTTGTTTAGGCCTGGGCAACCTGACAGTATATTAGCCCACTTGCAGTATCTGACTGTGCGGCACTTTGCCTAGTCCAGGCTTGTGCTTTCATACATTATACAAGCAACAGTGCGGGCCTATAAGGAATCGCCGGAAAAAAATACACTTGGCTAGGCTACCTAAACCGAGTGAGATTGTGATAATCCATTTGCTATGCTAACCACTGAACGCGAATTAACACACAACGGCTTTTAGAAGACAGCTACCAGGGATTTGGATTGCATGCCCATGATATTGAAAACTATTAATCATCAGAGAACATAATTTACCAACGAGAATACTGTTCATTGATGATGTTTAATTAACGGGGTCACCACCAAAGATGGGAGGGAAATAAGCGCACCATGTATAGTTTGTAAATAATACAATCAACCAGAATCGAACCATACACATTGCACCAATCCGAAATAAATAAACACCGCCCAAATATGGCTTAAGAAGACACAAGTGAAAAATCATAAAGCGAACCTATCTGGCGCTGCCCTGGGAATATTTTCGAATTCAGGTCCAAACGGGTTCTCCATATTGGATCCCCGTGGTTGTGACACGGTATTTGATTCTCTCTGGTAAGTCTCCACGATGAATGAACCGAGGATGATATCTGACGAAGCTTCCACATCGTCCGGGGATGCCGGGTTTAATTCGGCAGTAGGCTTGAAAAAAACAGAATTTCGAACATGAGATATGGCATTTGTAGTGCCCAAGCGAGCATTGGTGAACAGAAAACACCTTTACCGATAGGAGCGTTTTGTTCCCACGATAAGCACTATATGAATGCACGGACGGATTCAATGGCTAATGAATGAAAATAGGAAAATAATAGCATATTGTATATCAAACGTACGGGTCAGGAATGATGTTCGTTTGCATATGTACATCCAATTTCGTTTTAAATATCGCCACGCACAAGGAGTCCATCACATGTAAGGATGTGCATATGCACGGATGTACAATCGTACATAACTTTGTGCTGTGCGGCTATGACCGTGCTAAATTGATTGGCCAACGGTATGGTATGGTATGAAAGCACAAGCCTGATACAGGCAAAGTGCCGCACAGTCAGAGACTGCACGTGGGTTAAGATACTGCCAGGTTGCCCAGGCCTAGACAGATATGAGGGGGGAAATAGAAATAGAAATGGTAGTGAGACTACAGCGAGTTTCAGCATGCAGCTCACTACCGTTGGCCAATCAATTTAGCACGATGTTAGCCGCACAGCACATAAATGCTGCACGATTGCACATCCGTGGCCAACGGTAGTGAGCTGCATGCTGGAACACGCAGGAATCTCACTACCATTCCCACTTGTATTTTCATTCTCATATCTGTCTAGGTCTAAACAGCCTGACAGTATCATAGCCCACGTGCAGTAAGTGACTGTGCGGCACTTTTCCTGGGCCAGGCTTGTGTTTTCATACATACAGTGAATTCCAGAGAAAATATAGCAAAATTGGCGCCGACAATCAATAAGTAATGTTGTATGTGCGCGTGTAACAATCTCGCCACACCCTTGAACCAAGTGTATGACTAAGTGCAATCTGGCGGACACCATTTTATAGGTAACAAGGATATGGTGCCGTATTCTCCTTTGGGTAAAGTCGTATAGACCTAGACGTCACAATATTTCACCGTACGGAACATTGCGTAGACCTTCACTAAACTAGTCGCTGTGATGATATTCTTTGAAGAAGGCAAGATCTTTTCGCACCCATGGGTCACATAATCCATCGCTGGTGTGCAAAGTGTGGCACAGTACGATAGACATACCAAAGCAATAGCACGTGATCATACAATCTTTGGTGTAGCAGTCTTGAACTCATTTAACAAGAACGGGTAATGGTACCGCAAGTATACTGGCGAAATATTATCATGACAGTATCATTGCAAGCGATGAACTGTCTAGTTTGATGATGTATGAGGGAGCAGATTTAAACAATTACTCATAGAAGACTGAAAAACGATTCACACGACCAGAGCGACATTGTGCGAGGATGGACACAAGCTGAAATTTACCCGTTCAGACCGAGCAGTTATCGACGGGCGTATAAAATTAAACGAAAAATGATCAAGTGAAACAGAATAAATAAATAAAATATAATAACGTCTAATTTTGACGGATAATCAATGGGGAAATATAGAGATGACTGACAGGGTTAAAGCGTTTTGAATACATCTACAATACTATCGCTTCCTTGAAAACTCTAGTAGGATGAGAAAGAATATAATAATAAAATGTGCGTACCACTAAGCTGATGGCAATCAAATGCCCCGAAAGATCTTCAAGTTTCGTCAGAAGATCCCCGCAGGGTGGATGTTCATCATGTAACAGAGAAATCTGGTCCCCTGAGTTAAAATGCCGTAGCATGTCAGTGGGGGCACCACCAGTTACAGCTACCACGTGTGCCGGGGAGTAACGGCTGAGATCGACGGAGGAACGCGGTGAGGAAGTTGGTGGATCACTGACATCGTTTTCTTGAAGTAATCCGATTTCCTGTACTGAAATAAACACGATGCCTTATTGAGACAACTTTCATCTAATGGTAAACGAAGTTGAAAGTGTGGATATAAAATTAATCTAGGCTAACATGATTAAGGCGGGCACAGTAAGTTAGTAAGTAAGCACAAGCCTGATCCAAGGAAAGTGCCGCACAGTCATACACTGCACGTGGGATGAGATACTGTCAGGTTGCCCAGGCCTAGACAGATGAGAAAGAAAATAGAAATAGTAGTGAGACTCCAGCGTATGTCTGCATGCAGCTCACTGCCGGTGGGCCAGTTAATTTAGCACGGGATTAGCCACACAGCACAAAAGTACCGCACGATTGCACATCCGTGCAGAGTATTCTTGAGGCAATGGATCGAGTCAATATGGCATACAATTTGGACGAGCGATTAATTTTTTTTAAACTCAACTAAATTTAACAACCTTCTCTTTTTAATAACAATAGAAAAGCATTAAAAACATTAACCATTATGAATGTATAAAACGTGTAGCTGTAAAGTTTAGAACGCTTGATTTAGACTCAGTATGAACATAAATTTCGTAAACAATTAGCATTAGTTACAAATTTGTCAAGATTTAAAACATAGTTTAAACTTTTAAAGAACTTGTTCTCACCTGCAGCACTAGTTGGTTCAATAGGTATAAAGTCAACAGCAATTTTCACAGATTCCGATTGGGCTTCAGCTGGCCCGGGCCACTTTTGAAATGCCGAATCTCGTGAACCCAAAGTTGCACCTTTTGGAAATAGTGGATTTTCTTGTGCTTGGGTTGTAACGGTTGTGTCGTTTGGATCAACGGCTTCGGTATCTACATTTCCCGATAGCGTTTCACCCGGTGATTCAGTACCGTTTAGTTTGTTGTTGGAAAAAGCAACACGGTCCGTTAACACATGCTCTACAAAATCTGAAGGCGAAACATTATGCTTTTGACGACGATAATTCATAGAACTTTCAGAAGCGTCCACTTCGTATACATCATCGTACTGCGAAGACTCATCTGCATTGATACAAGTAGTATAATCTTTATCTGAAGATTTCGATGAAAACTTCATTATTCCTTTGAAGTCCGAATGGCTAATAGGTGTTATATTTGGAGTGATTTGCACACGATTGTATAGCACGTCATTATTAGTGGAAGACCCATCATGATCACGGCTGTACGCGATCTCATTAGAAAACGTTGCTTCACGATCAACTATAATCTCAGAATTATCGTCAACTCCCGAAACAGAATGCTTGGCAGCCGCAATGGCTAGAAGCATCAATTTCTTGATATCACATTCAGATGTCGCCACGTCGTCAAGGATTGGAATCGTAAGAGCATCATCACGTGGCTTACATTTGTATCCTTCATCGGAGCTCCAAGTGGTTGCATTTGCTAGATCATTTTTAGATGCTTTAATGGCATCAAAAATATGACGTTTGGTATCATAATCATGAACATCTCTATCGCATCCAGCGTCAAGTATGCTGAGCTCTGCGCCATCCATTGCGGATTTCTTTTTATATCCTTCCATGGAAATGCTAGCTTCATATAGGCCTTGCATAATGAGACTCTTCAAGTCACTTTCCGGTAAAGATTCAGATGGAGTTGGCAGTACAGTCCCTCGATCGAAAGCATCAAATGGCTCACTCACTGGAAGTTCAGCAGGAATCGAATCGATATTTTGAGGCTGATTAGATTTGGCGGATACAACTGCTTCAAAAATTAGCTCTCGGGAGATGTTACGCTCAGACGAATTACTGCGTATAGATGATTTTGGAGAGCTACGGTTTTTGACTGATTTTGAGGCTTCTATGGCTTCAATAATCAAATTTCTTTGGTCAACTAGCGAATACTCGGCACTTGGATTCTGATTGAGTGAAGCATCAGAAAACCCTGGTTCGTTGGAGTAGAATGAATATGAGGTTTTAATGGCCTGCAACATAAGATGTTTCGGGTCGTCCATAGTATTAGAATGCAGAAGATCTGGATCATTTTTCGCATTTGGTTCCACAGAACTATTATCACGTGAGGCCTCCTCGGTGTACACTTTGCGTTCTACTGAATAACATTGATCATGAGAGATTAAATCAGAGCTCTTAGCACACAACGACTGTTTAGAAGCCGCCAAAGCTTCAATCATTAGAGACTTGGGGCATTTATTTGAATGGATGACTGATGATTCCAGTTCACCTTGGCTGTAATCAACGCCGACAGTATTGGAAGCAAATTTCGCCCGGCTGGACGAAGCTCGGAGCGATTCTTTGGAAGTCATGATGGCTTCCATAACGGAATCTCGCTTCACACTATCTGCATACAGGGCTTCATCAGTGGATCGCTCTAGTTGGTGCCTATCCAGTTCAGCATGATTTTCCCGGGTGACAGAAACGTTATAATCTGAAAATGGTAGGGAATCCTTCGATTCTGCAATAGCTCGAGTGATGGTTTCTTTTGAAATAACATTTTCAGAAGATAGAATATCCGAATTTGAAGCTTTAATTGATCCAATACTCGCATCTTTAGTGCTTGTGTTTGGCGGGTGGGTTACTTGTAGCTGTTGACTAGACAGAGCAATAGCTTCACGAATAAGCTGAGACTCAAGGGAAGTTCGAGTAAAAGTCTCATAACTGTCTAATGTCTGTGGCTTAATTTTGTATCCTTCATCGGAGCTCCAAGTGGTTGCATTTGCTAGAGCATTTTTAGATGCTTTAATGGCATCAAAAATATGACGTTTGTTATCATAATCTTGAACATCTCTATCGCATCCAGCGTCCAGTATGCTGAGCTCTGCGCCATCCATTGCGGATTTCTTTTTATATCCTTCCATGGAAATGCTAGCTTCATATAGGCCTTGCATAATGAGACTCTTCAAGTCACTTTCCGGTAAAGATTCAGATGGAGTTGGCAGTACAGTCCCTCGATCGAAAGCATCAAATGGCTCACTCACTGGAAGTTCAGCAGGAATCGAATCGATATTTTGAGGCTGATTAGATTTGGCGGATACAACTGCTTCAAAAATTAGCTCTCGGGAGATGTTACGCTCAGACGAATTACTGCGTATAGATGATTTTGGAGAGCTACGGTTTTTGACTGATTTTGAGGCTTCTATGGCTTCAATAATCAAATTTCTTTGGTCAACTAGCGAATACTCGGCACTTGGATTCTGATTGAGTGAAGCATCAGAAAACCCTGGTTCGTTGGAGTAGAATGAATATGAGGTTTTAATGGCCTGCAACATAAGATGTTTCGGGTCGTCCATAGTATTAGAATGCAGAAGATCTGGATCATTTTTCGCATTTGGTTCCACAGAACTATTATCACGTGAGGCCTCCTCGGTGTACACTTTGCGTTCTACTGAATAACATTGATCATGAGAGATTAAATCAGAGCTCTTAGCACACAACGACTGTTTAGAAGCCGCCAAAGCTTCAATCATTAGAGACTTGGGGCATTTATTTGAATGGATGACTGATGATTCCAGTTCACCTTGGCTGTAATCAACACCGACAGTATTGGAAGCAAATTTCGCCCGGTTGGACGAAGCTCGGAGCGATTCTTTGGAAGTCATGATGGCTTCCATAACGGAATCTCGCTTCACACTATCTGCATACAGGGCTTCATCAGTGGATCGCTCTAGTTGGTGCCTATCCAGTTCAGCATGATTTTCCCGGGTGACAGAAACGTTATAATCTGAAAATGGTAGGGAATCCTTCGATTCTGCAATAGCTCGAGTGATGGTTTCTTTTGAAATAACATTTTCAGAAGATAGAATATCCGAATTTGAAGCTTTAATTGATCCAATACTCGCATCTTTAGTGCTTGTGTTTGGTGGGTGGGTTACTTGTAGCTGTTGCCCAGACAAAGCAATAGCTTCACGAATAAGCTGAGACTCAAGGGAAGTTCGAGTAAACGTCTCATCGCTATCTAGTGTTTGTTCGTCATAAACGATGTCTAATTTATCATTATTGGGTGAATCAAATTTCGGCAACTGGGTTGCAGTTGGAATATCATTTTTTTGCAATAATGCTGGCGAAATTTGGGTCAATTTAAACGATTCTTCCTCACCGAGATTGACGCCAATTAAAGCCTTTTTTGAAGCTGAAATGCCTTCAAGCATGAGTTTTTTTTGTAAGTCGTCCGAATGAGCAAATGATATTTCGACTTCGGGTGGCGAATGATCGACTTCGTGTGTAGGACCTTTGAGTGGGCTTTCTGCAGGCATTCCTATACAACAGTTTGTGTGGCATAGGTCTAATTCGGTAATGGTGGAGAACTGTGCCAAACATGTTTCACCGCGCTGGTAATTTTGTTTTGAAGCCACAATTGCACTGATTATTATTTCTTTGGTTAACCCGTCCGTAAAAATATGATGCACGGGCTTTTGTACCAAGCTTGCATGTTTATTATATAATTCATCACTCCTCGCATACTCAGATGGTAATGATCGTTTTGAAGCACTAATAGCCTCAAGTATCAGCGACTTTTGCTTATCAGGATTTTCCGAGCGGCATGATGAATACGCCTTAGTAGCGTAATTTAATTCCTCTTGAGCTTCACCACCATTACTTAAGCATGAAACAGGTTGAGTACTGGAGTCGATTAAGATAGAATCAGAAACTACTCGAAGTTCCGCCTGATTAAGGGAATTATGTGGAAGAGCAGATTTTGACTCAACAAATTCAGCAGTATTACCAGTCGAATTTGGTGTGAAACATTTTTCTGAAAGCTTTTCTGTTTGATATGGAGTAGCATTCTCCTCCATTAACTTTTCCCGTGTCTGTGGAAGCTCATCTGCATTCAAAGAGTTTGGGAAAGAATCGTCATCATCATCAAGTGATGTGACACGTGTAGAAAAAGGTCCGTTCCTATTTATATCAACCGATTTCGGTGCTTCTGTGTCATCAGACGTTTGCATTGTTCTGCATTCTAAAACAAAAAGACTGGTTAACGAGAGATGTTAAAAGATTTTATGCAGCACAATGTATTAAATAACAACGCATTTTGCAGAACAAACTTCGAAAACAGATTAGCAACAGTTGCTTCACCGATTGCGTAAATTGCTAAAAAGTCGAACTTAATTCTACATGCCCCTTCACAAAGAACAGAATAATTAGTTCCAAGTTCGGCAGAGTTAGGGTGAGGCAGTTAACTAAAGTAAATTTATGTAAATCTCAAACGATATATATTACTATCTAAAGGTAAAGGCCGTCGTGCTGAGACTGGACCTTAACGTGATGCGATGGTTTGTGTACCTTAATGACCCATTGAGCTATACTGGGTGGTGTCTTTTGGTTCCAGCAGAGCTACTCACACCAAGAAGGTCGATGGATAGAGGTCAGACAAACTCCGTCTCAACCCACTGCCTTGTGGTTCAGGCATTTTAGCCAAAGGCCCCGTGTGGGGCCCCCTAAGCCAACCCCTTATTTCGGCCTGGGCAACCGGGTAGTATCACGCCCACACACAATTATGAAAATAGGTAAAAATGACAGATCCCGTGCTCACTCGATATCTGCTCTCATGTTTTTTGCTCTCTATTCGAAATTCTTTCAATGATCACACACTGCATGCAAACTTTTTAAATAACTGTTTTCCGTTTTGTGGTTCTTTGGGTAGCCCTGATAGAATTGCAGTTTGTTAATCAAGGTTTCCAAATTTAACCACTTCGAATACTTTGCCCGCTTCGAATGCGTCCAGAGCGTTCTCCGCCCGTGCGTACCATTCAAATTAGCGGCATTTAATGCACGGACTTTAACTAGCATAGGACAGCAGGCAGCCTAAGCTCGCACACTTGATAGCCGCGATGTCGATGCTTGCTGTTTGTTGGAAACACGCATGCATTACTCTAGCACAGTTACGCTATTGTCTAACCCTTCGAACTTACGCAAGTCACACTATCTACGCTTATCCACTTATGACAATGCCATGGTATCTGGTCAAGCTGGTGTCGGAATAGTCTATTTTCTTTCTCATATCTGTATAGGACTAGGCAACTTGACAATATCTTAGCCCACGTGCAGTCTATGACTGTGTGGCACTTTGCCTGGATCAGGTTTGTGCTTTCATTTATTCATTCATTCATTCATTCGGAATCATCTTGCGTGAGATAGCTGAGGTCGCACTGTTAGACTGCATCCCAGTCGACAGTTTTTAACATGCACAGGCGCATGGAGCGATGGGCAGAATATCCTGAGGCACAGTTTAAGTGGCCTTTTGCACCTAGTGATTCAGAGAATACGGAATACTGTACAACGTAATCGATTTATCTCGAACCTCCGACTCAATCGGAGATTTACAATGTACTCCGGAGCCTTAAGCATCATCAAACATCTGGTGCTGATTCTTTAGTACTGCCATTGTTCAAAGATGGCGGTTTCGCTTTAGTTTGCGAACTTAAAGCGTTGTTCGCCAAAACATATGGGCTGAGGAACGCGTTGCGATCTCTTGGAGAGAATCAGTAATGGCTCTAATTTTCAAAAAGAGACGGCGCGATTCCTGAGAAAGTCATCAGTATCTCTTAAAATACTGGCTTCTATCCTGCTTCACCGATTGAGTACCAAACGGGAAGAGCGAATCCGTGAGGATCAAATTGGGTTTCGTGCCGGTCGAGGGTGCAGAGATTAAATTTTCACACTCCGTCAGTTACTGGAGCAACGCCACACATATCGTTGACCAACTATCGTGATACTCCTTAACATCCGAGCGGCATTCGATTCAATCGATCGCGTAAGTCTTTGGAACTGTCTGCTGAGACATGGAATGCCCGAGAAGTATGTTTGGATATTGAAAGCATTATACTGCCAAACTTCGGGCAGGGTTCGAGCGTACGGACAATTGTCGTCCTCGTTCAATACCTACAGCGGGGTACGGCAGGGCTGCCCTATCTCGCAGTTCCTTCTTAACTTCGAGATCGACGTTGTCCTAAGGAAAGTATTAGCTGGTCTGGTGGGCGCAGGTGTTGAACTTCTGCCGCGTGAGAGAGCTACCGATCTAGAGTACGCGGATGACATCACACTTCTGGGAGATGACCCTCATATAATGCAACAAGCCCTGGACCGCCCAGCATTTGAAGCTTCAAGGAATAACGTGCTTTGCGCCTAACAAGTGTAAAACACTTAACCAGGAATGGAGCGGCTGTTCTTCCAAATCTAACTGTGTGCGATGTCAATCTTGAATTGGTCGACAGCGTTGTTTAGTTTGGAAGTTGTATCTCTGCTTGCGGTTGTGTCGAGGTGAGATCTCACATCGTGTTCGCAAAGCGGGTGCAGCGTTTGCTAAACTTCGCCACTTGTGGCGTCGACGCGATGTTTCAAGCCATAATCAAGGCCGAGTGTACAACGCAGTGGTGCGTGCTACACTACTTTATGGCTGCAAAACCTGGTCTATCCGAGCGGAAGATATCCGTCGACTTTGTGTTTTTGTTACCCGTTGCCTGCATAGAATTGCTCGCATTCGGTGGCAGCATCGTGTTACAAATGTAAATGTCTGCAAGCGGGTGTTAGGACCAGGTGGCCACGGACTGAGTGAAATGCTGATGCTTCCTTTTTTGCGATGGTTGGGACATGTATTAAGAATGCCTACTCGCCGTTTACCCTACCACGCCTTATTCGCAGAGCCTGGCAGAAATTGGGAGAAACGATCAGGTGGCCTGTCCATGACTTGGCACGTTGGGATGAAGAAACACACCGTAGCGCTAGGCTCAGTTGGGCGTATTTGTTAGCCTGGGTGGGGTCCAAAAGCTCAACCTAATATTTGACTGGAAACCTTAAAAGATATGGCTGCAAACCGAAGTCAGTGGCGGCAGTGTATCTTACTATGTCATATTTTTTTAATCCGGAATTATTTGTATATAAAAATCACAAAATCACATGCAGTAAAACTACAAAAACAAGCTGCTTGTTGCGCATTTGCTTTTGCATATTCCACTTACCTCCTTTCCCTTTTTCAGGCGCTTGCTTATACGCTTTTCCTGCTTCGCATTGCTTCGCACTTTGTCTCGTTCTAGACTTGTGCTTCGTGATGATGATGATCTAAAGGTAAGTGTGATTTAATTGTAACATTTTGTTATTATCTCCGTAATTTCGTGTCGTTTTTATCAAACATTAATTTATGCTGTTTTATTCTAGAAAAACGTGCTAATCCATTGAATGTAGAGGAAAAAGCGGTTTTAGCAGATACACAGATGTTAATGAACCCTACAAAGTTATCTGCAACACGTGCACTTACCCTAAAAAAGAAAATTGGTAGATGAAGCCAAGAAAGTTTGGAAACACTTGTTTGCATGCAAAGGTTCTCAACCGTTACTTTGCTTGCACGGATGTGCAATCGTGCAGTACTTCTATACTGTGGCCAACACCGTGATAAATCGATTAGCCACCGGTTGTGAGCTGCATGCTGAAACACGTTAGAGTCTCACTGCTATTTCCATTTATTTTCTCATATATTTCTAGGCGTGGGGAGCCTGACACTATATTAGCCCATGCGCAGTGCGTGACTTGGTGGCACTTTGTCTGGATCAATCTTGTGCTTTTATACCATACCTTGCTTGCGATCTACGAGAGGCTTGACTCAACATAAAGACTAATGTTAAGCCGTATTTCTTGTGGCATGCTGAAACAGGCTGGAGACTCACTACCATTTCTTGTTCTTTTCTTCCTCATATCTGTCTAGGCCTGGGCAACCTGACAGTATCTCAGCCCACGTGCAGTCTGTCTGTGCGGCACTTTGCCTGGATCAGGCTTATGCTTTCATACCATACCATACCATCTTGTGGCTCAGTATAATCTGGTTTACACGGAAGACATTTCCAGTTCCACTGGTAGATGAAAGCAGCGCAGAAATGCCGGACATTATGATCTGGACAAAAATCGTGCAGTATTTATTCAAACGACTTGATGTAAATTCAGCACCTGGTCCTGATGGGATAAACCTGATGCTTTTCAAGGCATTGACAGGTATTATACACACAATACTGGCACTAATCTTCCGTATATCCATAAAGTGTGATAGGCTACCACAAGAATGGAAGTATGGAATACATAAGGGCGAAGAAACAAGTTTTTCCGGAAAACTACATAGCGGTTATAATCACTTCAGTAGTTAGGAAAACTATGGAAACAGTTAGAAGATATTCTCTCTATAGGCAATCAGGTAACAACTCTTCAGCATGGTTTAACGAAAAGAAGATTATGCGCATCAAATCTCATCGCATTTTATACTTTTTACCGATGACTACAAAGTTTGAACTCACAAATGAAGTTATTGATGCAAAACTGATAAACTTTTGAAAAACAAGTTGATGTAGGACTGCCTAAATCACTTCAAATTTGTACAAAACTGGACATCATTTGTTCATTTGAGGTTCGCCTGGGCTATGTTGATGATCAGAAAGAGATGCAGCTCACTAGGGATTGACGCTGTCGTCTAACAAGATGAAGAGGATGAGCCAGATGCGCTTTACAAATGCGAAAGTTCTTGGGGTAAAATGCATGAAAATAGAACCAATTATAAACAAGAAGCGCTTGTATGCCGGTCGTAGGGTGTTGTGACGGAAAAGCATGCAAATGAATATTTAGAACCAATTATAATTTTTGCATGAGAATGTGACAAAAAATGTGTTCCATTGAAATTTAAAATACTGATATAATGATAAAAGGCGTATGAAAAACTCAACCAAAACGCGCGCTATATTTGGTATATTAATTTCTGAATAATTATAACCATTTAAGGACATCTAGAATTTACACGCACATAATTTCGTCAACTGCATTTTTATACGATTCTAACACAGAAAGCTTATTTAAAAGAAACATATACGAAGTAAAATTGACGCCTTTCATCTAAAGTATTCTGTTCGAGTGTTTTCGTAATTGTAGAAGAGATGTTGTATTTCACACATTTTGCATTGCAATTGTTAATTTTGTTGACCTTTGCAAAATAAACGTTTGAATCCAACCAGCGCGGTTCGTTCTCTCTCGCTGTGTCTGAGCCGATTGTGTGAGAACTTGTTTGCAACTGTCTGGACTGACTGCAGTGAATGTTTGGACTGTGAGAATCATTAACTCTCACGGATCCTCCAACATTTTAGCACCTTCTACACCTTGGATTCCATCATCTCTTGGATTTTCCTGTGTGGATTACTTCGCTATCGTTGGACGTTACGGATCTTTATTTGGACATTTGCTCTCTTGGTCTTTCAGTGAGTCCTTTCCATTTTTGCCATTTTTGTGTGTAGTGCTAGACTTATATTTCTGGTCCACTACAAATTGGTGAGCCCAACGTCTACAAATTGATGAACTTTTTCTAACTACGAACTGTTTATCCTCACAGTTATTCATCTGCTTTCGCACAACTTTTCTCATTCTCCAATTTTGATTTTTATACATAATGTCTGATTCCGAAGTTGCTTTTGTCTCTTCTATTGTTAATTTACCAAGTTTTAGCATTTCGAATCCTCTTCTATGGTTTGGTCAAGTCGAAGCCATTTTTCGAACCCGTAACGTTAAGTCTCAGCTTGCTATGTATTCTCACATTGTTCAATCACTACCAATCGATATTGCTGAGGAAGTGAGTGAATTGATTCATACAGTTCCAGAAGACTCCCCGTATGACACTCTTAAGTTAGCCATTATTTCCAGAACTGGAGTCTCTGAGCAACGAAAACTTGATAAACTTTTCTCTCAAATTGAACTCGGCGACAGAAAGCCTTCACAGCTTCTTCGACACATGCGCCAACTTCTTGGTGAACGAATGATGGTGGATGAGGCGGTTTTTCGTCAACTCTGGTTAAAAAACATACCATCGAACGTACGGCAAATTCTAGCTGCACTTAATTCTTCCGTCCCCTTAGAAGAACTCGCAGATGCAGCAGACAAGATTTTAGCCGATTCACCTATAACTGTTGCCCCGATTTCCAGACAGTCTCATGACACTAACGCATTAATGGGAGAGCGAATAGATAAACTCGAAGTCTTAATACAGCAGTTAATTCCACTCTCCCGACAGCAACATTCTAAACCGCATAGAACGTTCCACAATCGCTCACCGTCAAGATCCCGTCACTCATCATCCCAGCGTCCCCAAAACGATCCAGAAACCTGTTGGTATCACAAACGTTACGGTGATGCAGCTCGTAAGTGCACCAAGCCGTGTGCTTACGGGTCATCAAAATCTCCATCGGGAAACTTGCAAGCCACTCAGTAAAGACGACGGCTGCAGTTGGCAATTCTTCCCAAAGTCGTCTACTATTTATTTACGATCCATCAACCTCTCTCCGTTTCCTCATTGACACCGGTGCTGCGATCAGTGTAGTTCCACCATCTGTCAGAGAACGACAAAGCATATGCTACGCCATTTCTCTGCAGGCTGCCAATGGAAGCGCCATTCAAACATACGGTCGTAAATGCCTTACACTCGACTTGGGCCTTCGACGCCAGTTTCCGTGGATTTTTGTTATTGCTGACACCCAGTATCCCATTATTGGAGCTGATTTTTTGTCATCCTTCGGCCTCACGGTCAATCTAAAAGACAGAAAACTACTAGACAGCATCACAACCCTATCAGTCTCCTGCAACTCATCATCCATTCATTCAGTTGGCATACACCTTTCTCCTCCAACTGACTCTGATTGTTTTAATAACATCCTCGATAAATTTCCTCAATTGACACACCCATCGTTCGACTCCGTAACTGTCAAACACGATGTGGTTCATTCGATTGATACAACAGGTCTGCCCATTTCTGCACGTCCACGCCGTTTAGCTCCCGACAAACTGAAAGCAGCAAAGGCCGAATTTGAACACATGCTTCAGCTTGGCATAATTCGTCCGTCCAACAGCTGCTGGTCATCACCTCTCCATCTTGTTCCAAAGAAATCTACAGGTGATTGGAGACCATGCGGTGACTATCGTGCACTGAACGCCCACACCGTCCCAGACCGTTACCCTATCCCACACATCCATGATTTTTCTTCTAATCTTTACGGGAAAACAATTTTTTCTAAAATCGACCTTGTGCGTGCATATCATCACATCCCCATTGCCGAATGCGATATCAAGAAGACTGCCATCACTACTCCTTTTGGTCTCTTCGAATTCGTTCGCATGCCATTTGGCTTACGTAATGCAGCACAGACATTCCAGCGTTTCATGGATCATGTCGTCAGAGGTCTCGATTTTGTTTTTGTCTACATAGATGATGTTTTAATTGCTAGTTCCTCGTCAGAAGAACACAAGCGTCATCTATCTCTTGTTTTTGAACGTTTTTCTGATTTTGGACTCAACATCAACCCTTCAAAATGTCTCTTTGGTGTAAATTCTCTTGAGTTTCTTGGACATCACATTGATGCTCACTCAATCACCCCCTTAGCATCTAAAGTGGCTGCCATAAAGGATTTTCCTATCCCCACTTCCATTAAACAGTTGCAACGTTTTCTCGGTATGATAAACTATTACCGTCGTTTTTTGCCTCATTGCTCAAACGTGCTTCATCTGCTGACCAACTTGTTACGTGGATCAAAGAAAGAATTATCTTTCGACTCGGAAGCACTTACTGCATTCGAATCAGCAAAAGAAGCTGTTGGCAATGCAACTGCCCTTATTCATTTGAATACTGATCCCACTACCCGTCTCATTTTAACTACAGACGCCTCTAATTTTGCAGCTGGAGCAGTTCTTCAGCAACTCATAGATAATGACTTGCAACCATTATCATTTTTTTCTCAAAAATTTTCACCGACACAATCGAACTACAGCGCATTCGGCCGAGAACTTCTTGCTATATACCTCGCCATCCGACATTTCCGACATCTGTTAGAGGGTCATACATTTACCGTGCTAACGGATCACAAACCTCTGGTATATGCAATCCGATCTCGCCATGACAGACATTCTCCTCGTGAAATCCGACAACTTGATTTCATCTCACAGTTTACGACAGACATTCGCCACATTTCCGGTACTTCAAATGTTGTCGCAGATTGTCTATCTCGCCCAGGAGTAGATGCCATTATTCCGGCCAATGTTAGCCTAGAAGCCATTGCTGTAGAGCAACGTCGTGAAGACTTTTTCGTCTGAAGCTGATTCTTTCCAGTCTATCAAACTGACACCCATGCCTTTGCCCTTCTCAGAAGAAACTATTTTGTGTGACACTTCCAATCATGTCATACGTCCATTTATCCCTTTTTCTCTTCGCAGAGCCATTTTTGATCATTTGCACTCGATTTCTCACCCTGGAATTCGTGCAACTACTGCGTTGATTGCGTCTCGTTTTGTTTGGCCTGGCATGAATCAGGATATTCGCCAGTGGGCAAGATCCTGCATTCAATGTCAACGTAATAAAGTTCATAGACATACAACTACTAGTCCCGGACAGTTTCCCAACCCCGAAGCTCGTTTTTCACATGTTCACCTAGACTTAGTTGGTCCTCTTCCCTCTTCAAACAACTTCACCTACATTTTGACTGCTGTTGACCGGTATACCCGATGGCCCATCGCCGTTCCTATTTCTGATATTTCTTCAGAGTCTGTTGCTCGTGTTTTCATTCAGCATTGGGTAGCAAACTTCGGTGCACCTGCTATCGTTACCACTGATCGTGGAGCTCAATTTCAATCTTCTCTATTTCGTGATCTCTCAGCATTCCTCGGTTGCCAACATATTCGCACTACGGCATATCACCCATCTGCTAACGGTTTAGTTGAACGATTCCATCGACAATTGAAAGCCGCTTTAGCCTGCCAAGTTGACCCGAGCAAGTGGGCCGAAAACCTTCCACTTGTCCTTCTTGGATTACGTACATGCATTAAAGAAGATTTAAAATGTTCTCCCGCACAATTGGTTTACGGTTCATCCTTATCATTGCCTGGTGATTTTGTCAGTCCTCTTAAACATTTTCCACCCGTTTCTGACCTTATTTCCCGGTTACGCAATTTTGTTTCTCGTTTACGATACCAACCTCCTCGTACTTCCACGCCTTCAATCTATAAACACCCCGACTTAGATACGTGCGACTTCGTCTTTGTGCGTCGTGATACCATAGGCAAATCATTGCAACCACGTTATCATGGTCCACATCAAGTCATCTCACGCCAAGACAAACATTTCGTGTTAGACATCAACGGTCGCCGTGATACCGTCTCAGTTGATCGATTGAAGCCTTCCTTTGTTGAACAATCTTCCCACGTTTTGCCCCAGCCAACAACCTCCGCATCACACTCCGACAGCTTTCAACTGAATTCAAAGCCCGTTCCCACGCCCGATGCTACATTACCAGTTGAGCCTGTTCCCACGGTTGCGAGTCGCAGTGGTAGGCGCGTCAGGTTCCCACAGCATCTGAACGAGTATGAGTGTGAGTGATATTTCGAGCCTATTGTACGCTCTGGAAGGGGAGTATTGTTGTATTTCACCCATTTTCTTATTAGCAATTGTTAATTATTGTGACCTTGAAAATATATACGTTTTGAATCCAACCAGCGCGGTTCGTTCTCTCTCGCTGTGTCTGAGCCGATTGTGTGAGAACTTGTTTGCAACTGTCTAGACCGACTGCAGTGGATGTGTGGACTGTGAGAATCATTAACGCTCACGGATATAACTCCATTTTAGCGTTTTCTACACCTTGGATTCCATCTCTTGGATTTTCCTGTGTGGATTACTTCGCTATCGTTGGACGTTACGGATCTTTATTTGGACATTTGCTCTCTTGGTCTTTCAGTGAGTCCTTTCCATTTTTGCCTTTGTATGTGTAGTGCTAGACTTATATTTCTGGTCCACTACAATCCTTCCTCAGCCATGGTGCCCAGGCTTGGATGGAATATTCCATAACAGGACGTATATACGTGGTAATTACCCGGGGTAGGGTTTCGGGCGTAAAAATCCGGAATATTCTTTTGAGAAGACTCAAGATACGGCAAGCTTTATTGTACACCATCCGGCAATGCTGTCCAGGCTTCAGGTTAAACGAAACCCAGATACCCAGATCTTTTTCTGCTGTGGTCCAGACGAGATCTTGCGTGCCAAGCTGATACGTGTGGTGCAGAGATTTCCCAAGCTGCCGCATTTTACATTTCGCAGGGTTAAATGGTAACTCATTTAACTGGGACCAACGAAATAAGATGCTTAGATCCCGTTGTAATGCCATACAGTCATTAACAGACCTGACACGTTTCCATATTTTAATATCATCGGCAAATAGTATCAAGTACCAAACTTCGTATGAGTTACCCAAGACTCTCGCTTAACAGCTAACCATTTCTTCGTTCTACTCCGAATAACAAACTGGTTGTTGTAGCTGCATTTGTGTGGTACAAAAATCGAGTTTTCGTAAATCTTCGAATTGGGATAATTTAGAAACGAATTGTAATATGAGCCAGGATCCATTGAATCAAACTCATGAGTGTATGCATCCCGGAGACTGATATTTAAGGATTCAAATTGTATTTTCCTCATGACTTTCGTCTGTTCACACAATCGTTCCGCACTACATACATAATCAAACAAAAGCACAACATGATCACTCTTCCCCAGTGGTGCCAGGTATTGTATACCCTCTACTGCGGTTGCCTCAGGCGTTAAGACAAGGTCAAGGGTTGAAGGGTGGTCAAGACCCCGCCAGCGAGTTGGCTGGTTAACGTGATTGTGTAGTGAAGCAAATTCTATAACCTCCTTGAATTTATGTTCAAACGAATGCAGGGAGTGCTCACCTCACGAAAACAGATGCGGGAGATTAAAATCGCCAACGATTAGCAATTGCATAGTCTGGCATCTTGTGATGTGTTGCAATGATTCGATGAGCTTATCATTGTATGAGCTTTCGGATGATGGCGAGCGGTAAATGATGCCGATCGTACATTCATCTCCATTGACTAGTTTTACTGAACACCACATCGTATCATGAAGGCTGAGGTCAGGATGATCGATGACGTTACACTGCGCTAAACGTTCGTGATAGTAGACTGCAACTCCACCACCGGATCTTCGATCACGATCGCGACGAAGTAGTGACATTTTCGGAATCAAAAGCTCAGCATCAGTGATGCAGGGCTGGAACCAAGTCTCTGTAACTGCAACCAAATCGGGTGAAAGTCTATCACAAAGCTCACATAGTTCAGCTAATTTGTTAGATAAACACTGAGCATTTGTATATATGCACCTGATCGTATTTGTCTTACACAATGTCGAATCGTGTACTGTAGCTATTGGTCCGACTCGCGATGAGTCGGACCCTTTTCGTTTTTTTTGGGGTAACATTTGAACTGTCAATAACAAGATTGCAATCAGGCTGTGGTTGCGATGGTTCTCTGGGTTTCAGTGAGGGAACACGCTTGGGCACACTTAGTCTCACGTCTGGAGCTATCGCTTGACATTCAGGTTGAACCTCATCACTAGGCGTTTGTGGGTGGGTGCTATCCGTTTGCTTGCTTTCGGCTATTACCCTGGGCAAGCTCAACATGACGTTTTGTGGTAAGTTTTTTCTATTAGCTTTCCATTCACGTTTGATAGTATCCGTCATTTCTGTTGTGAAAAAGGTTAGCTTTGAAGGGCTAGGACCTTGCCCTTTATAGTTGGCAGACCGCGGTATCCTAAAAGCATCCACAAGTATGGCATTTTTACTACCAATTGTTTCGGCTAGATATTTCCATTGTTTGTGGTCGTGCTCAGACTTTTCTTGAGAAGGTACGTCAGCAGCATCTTCCGGAACACCTAGAATTACAATAATTCTCGGATTACATTCTCCACGAGATTTCTGCGACGACTTTCGCTCCCACCATGGTAAGTCTGCATGGATACGACATGTAGTCTCTGGAACACCTCTAAGAATGTGAGCATTTAAGAGTACGTTTTCCACGTTTTCCGCAGATTGCAGCGTTATTCTTAAAAGGCGAGGATCATCTTTGTGAGGAGAATTCAGGTGGCGGTTTAATCGAACTACTGATGAAGGAGTAACTGCGGCCATGCTCATCTGACTGCAGAGTTTATACCACTCAGCTAAGTCATGTTTTTGCTTAGCTTCAAACAGCGTTTCCTGCGACTCTGTCACGTTTGTACATATAACGCTAAGGTTTACACCCGCGGATTTTGTTTTATAATGTGAGTCAGTCATTTTAGTAGCAGTGGTTTTTTGAGTTCTTTTTCGTTTCCGTTAAGTCGAGGAGTCACTGATCCCAACGAACGCCTCCCCGTTTTAGTCACCATCTGCGCGGTTATCTGGGCAAATATTGGCCTGCTCGAGTATGATGGATTATCTACCCGCTCTTCGGCAGTAACCTCTAAGTCGGGTAACGACGGTGTCTTTATGACGTTTATTATCAGTTCATTTAGTTTTTGTATACTGGATTCCATTCCATTTAGACGCGTCTCAATATCATATTCAGGGGTTTCGTCGCCGAGGCTGACGGTGTTGATTTGGCCTTGCAAACCAGACAAACATAACAAACACCAGGGCAAATATCTCCATTAATAATCGATACTAAATCCGAGGTCAGCGATTTGTCGCATTTAGCATGAACTTTCGACAAACAATCGTAACACGTGACAGACTTTGCCTTAGGACTTACCGACTTTCGGCAAACCACACACATGCAGCCCGGTGCGCTTTTTTTTCGTTTTGGGGTCATCCGGTCAGGGTTATGAGCAGCACTGTTCAGTGGTTTGTGCACAAGCATTGGCTCTGTCGAGCGATCGATGATGAATATAGTGTGCGCGACAAAAAATTCAGTGTTCACGAAAAAGAGCAAAATCAGAATTTAATCCGGTGATACTCTTCGGTAGTTGATCGCACGATGTTGAAAGTTAGACCAGTCGACGGCGAAGAATAAGATCTTTCCGATGACGTTAATCCCTTTGAGGACGTGAAGAGTATTAACAGAGTTGCACGCGTAGATCCAATATGGGAAAATCACGATAAATCCCAATTTGCTCGTATTATCGAATACCGCTACAAGAGTGGTATATCCAGAAAGGTGACTTCGAGAGGATTCCATCAACGTATAATATGTCCACGTAAGTGTAAGTTTAAGAACAGTATATCCTGATAATCAGGAGCTCAAAATAATGCGACCGCACGGCACGTTGTCGTAATAACCGACCAAAGTAATGTGTTGCTCACATCCCCATCCCTTACACACCACTACCGGTGTCTGGGTGTTTGCCGTAGTTGTTTCGCATAATTCGCTATTAATTTCAAGTATGCAAATGTAAATTTAAAGTGACCATAGGTTTATCACTACGCCGCTCTAAATTGAATGGAATGGGCGAACAGTTCGGTGATTTCCGCACAATATCCGCACCTTTCGTTTTAATCAATAGCTATCATATTTTGTAATGAATTGTATTGTATTGAATTGAATGAAACAACCAACCCTAGAATAAAAGTGAGAATAAACCACACTCAGTATTCGAATTACGCAAGCTATTATCCGCCTCAAGCTCTGCAGCCCCCAAAGAATAAGTTAACGTCTTGCAACGGTCTGCCATTCTCAATGGGTGTATGCTGATGAAGAACCAACCGAAAAGCAGATTTTATTTATCCGTGCCGGCGAAACGAATTGATCAGACTGAAGCTGGAAAACTGGAACGTCCAGTTCATGTTCCCTGGATTTCCTGACCACTCTTCGAATAACAGATGCGTAAGAAAATCATTTGTTATTAACAATGAGCAAAATCTAATATTGTCACCCTATTATTTTGTAACCATCTTAACCAGGTTCACCTCCCCACCTCTCGCAAACTTCCTCATTCACAGTGATGAATAATTTATCCACGCGAGAAATGCACATCAACCATAAAGAACAAACATCCTATAATTTCTGTTCACAGAATCTCTCCATATATCACACAATATTTACTCTAGTTCCGTGATCCTATTGAGAGATTTCAAATCATTGTTCCGATAAGAAGAAATAATGTAGGCATTAAAACATATATTATTACAATATTAATGAACGCATTATGGCATACCGACTTGACGGAATCTTGTAATAAATAGAAGTTGCTAATTAAGTAAATTCGATTCTGGTAAAGATAACTGATGTTTAGCTCTGACAAACCTGAAATATAAGCAAATACTCGAACATGAGTCAGACTCAAAATCGTTGAAATGCTTGTACACTATGCGAGAGAATTCAAGCAACACCATCAGCCGACATGCTTGCTTTGAAACATTTTGCGAGTCGAAATGTGCGACATTATTCCGGTTAGTTGCATTCTCCGTGCATCTTCCATTTTTGGGGCAAACATGTTGTCAACCCATCCGAATGCTTCGCCGGAAGAATGCCTGAAAATATGAAATTATTGAATGAGACCACATGAAATTTTGGCTAGGGTTAGTTAATCTCGCGCAACGTACCTTGCGTTCTTCGCACGTCGTAGCCCCGTAATGGCTTCCTGTCGCTCACCCTTGGCTTCGTAACTGGAGACGGATCAACTAGTCCCACTAGGATCAGTTCAAATGCAGCCAATGCGGAATGAGGATAGACGAGGAAATGTAACATTCACACCCCAGAACGTCCCATCTCAATCTTTTGAATCGAACATGGAAGCTTGTCATTTAGAACAAATGGAATCAGTTTAATTACGACAAATGCCAAATGATGCGAATCCTGCAAAGTTGACTCACCAATGGTAGGAAGTCGTAACTCAATCTGATTCATTGGCAATTCATTTAATACGAATGAAAGTAGTTCCAGCGTCACGATATAACTTTTACAATCAGCAAATGAGTTTTACGACAGCCACAACCGTAATATTTTGATCAATCTGTGACTGATAGATACGCCCTTCCAAATTCTCAAACACAATATCCGAATTAAACCCAATAATTACAACCGTCGTCTTAGTAACAGCCACAGACTCTGGCTCCAACCCAAAATCACAATAATTACCACAGCCAACAACATTGAGCAGACAAAACGCAGTTAAAGATCATGTATGTCACCATTTGTTAAGAAGTATCGTTTCATACTTGAATAATTTGATTTGGATGTACTGTTAATCATATTGATTGTCGGTCGAAGTGACACTGATGAATTCTTTTAAGCCCATAGTACACCGGATTGTACTGAATTACTTCACGATGCGTTGAATAGAGTAATAGGTAATTCATTAATTAATAATAGTATCTTTATATAGAATTATCTATCAATTTTACTCATTTAGACAGAAGGCAATCACAACCATATCCGAATCAATCGAAAACTTACGCCGCTATCGACGAGGTGAGGACTGACTGTATGTGCAACAACGTCAATCTCACCTCAAAATGAATAAATCTGAAACCATCAGTGTCATTTGCGCTGTCTGAGGAGTCTGGCGACCGGGAGAATTACCGTGCCATGGCATGCGAAGGAGGCAAGGCATATCACACGATATTAAGCAACCCTAACTTAAATTCGATTTGGTCTCATCCAGTAATTTCATATTTTCAGGCATTATTCCGGCGAAGCATTCGGGAGCGTCGACAATATGTTTGCCCCACAGATGGAAGATGCACGGAGAATAAAAATACTAGGAACAAATGTCGTGGATGTTGACTCGCTAAATGCTTCGAAGCAGGCATTTCGGCTAGTGGGATGTTGTTTAAATTATCTCATAGTGCACAAGCATTTCAACGACGTTAAGTCAGAATCATGTACGAGTATTCGCTTACATGTCAACACAGCGATAGCCTTGGAAACGGCAAACTCGTAAACACCCATCTTCATCTGAGTCCAATTCATCCGATTGAATGCAAAGTTTAATTAGCAACTTCTATTTATTACAAGATTCCGTCAAGTCTCTATAACACAATGGTATCCCATGCATTTTCCATTGTTGGTGCGAACACATTGTCGACGCGTTCGAATGCATCACCGGAAACATTGAGCGAGTTAACATGCGCGACATTTGTTCCGACTATTTTTATTCTCCATTCATCTTCTACTTTTAACGCAAACATATTGCGATGCTCTTGAATAATTCGCCGGATGAAAGCCTGAAAGTTTGAAATTATTTAATGACACCAAATCGAATTTATGTTACGGTTACTTAATATCGTCGGACATACCTTGCCTCCTTCGCATGCCATAGCACCGTAATGTCTTTCTGGACCCCAGTCTACTCTGACAGGTCAAATGACACTACTGGTTGCCGATTTATTCATTCTTAGGTGAGCTAGACGTTGTTACACATAGCGTCGTTCCGCGCCACGTCGAGCGTGCGAGGCATGCTTCGATTGATTTGGAAATTGTTGCGGTTGGTCCTGAGAAAGTGACTAAAAATTATAGATAATTCAATACATCGATACTAATCCAGTACTTAATCCAGTACTATGGGCTCACACGAATTCATTAACGTCACTAGAACCGATTATGGTTATGATGAAAAGTCCACCACAATCAAATTAATAAATTATGAAACAATACTTCTCAAATAATGGTAGTTCACATGATCGGAAATTACAAATTGTCTACTCCATTGTTCTGGCCGTAGTAATTATATTTAATTTGTTCGGAGCCAGTGCCTGTGGCTGGTACGAAGACGACGGTTGGCGCTATGGTGTTAGCATATTGTGTTTGTGAATTTGAAGGTTATATACATCAGTCACAAACTCACCAGAATATGAAGGTTGTGGTCGTGACATATACCCATTATAATTGTTGATTGTACAGTCGTTGGTGTGTTGGTGAGGTATTGCCGAGGCATTCAATGATTTGTATTAAACTGAAAACTTTCAGACTATTGGGAAGAATAAAATTGTATCATTTTCCATGTTTCACTGGTCCCAACTTCCGTAACATCATTCGCACACGAGTCTTCTTATTTAGCTTAGCACAACCATCAATGAACACATCTTCGTATATTCGGTACCAGGACTCGAATATCATTTATTCATCAGGCTGACAATGAAATTCGTCAATGCTTTACAGTAAGCCGTCAACTGGTTGTCCATAACCTAGACTTTCGATTGCCTGGAATGCCATTCGCTCTATCAACTCTTTAAAAAGCTGCTTTTGTTAATTGAGAAATTCTTGTACGAATTCCGTTGGTACTGACGTCCTCTCATACGCTAAAATATTGTCCCTCTGCCCATCGAAAATTGCTATATCTGTAATTTGCTACTACTGGACAAGCCTTGGTTTCGACAGAACACAACCGTAAGTGAACTCGTGTATTGACGGAATAAATGAATAACACAAAGTTTGTTTAGTGAACAATAATCATATTATGCACTTACGATCGATCTCGATTGATGATTAATCGATAGTTCGTTCACTAACTATACTACAGATTTCGAAACAGATCGATGTTTGTTTAAGTAACTTTCAATCAGAGCAATGCGTTGTCCATTTTATCAATTTGATCAAGTAGACGATTCTTTTCTGAGATTCAACACTTTCAATTTTGTTTGAACTCGCGTTTAGTCGAACGTGTGTGCCACCATTCATCTTCAGTTTTCAATGAAAACACAGTTGTTTTAACGCATTAGCTAATTACAGCCCTTGATTGATTCAGCCAAATCATGTTCATTGCTCTATGCTAAAGAGTGATGTAATACCAGGTGTGTATTTTCCAGTAGAGCTTGTAGTGGTCGAATAATAAGTCTGCACTACACAAAATACAGCAAAAATGGAATCAACTCATTAAAGACCACATGCCCAAAGGAAGATCCAGTGAAGTTCAACGATAGCGAGATAATCCACACAGGAAAATCAATGAGATGGAATGCAAGGTGCAGAATGCTCGAAAATGTTGGAGGATCCGTTAATCGCAATTTCAGCGACGAACACAATCTTTGCACCCGTAATAGAAGACAAAGTCCGAGAGTTCAAAATTATATTTACCGCCAAAAAGTATATTGTACAATCATTAATTTGAATGAAGCATACAAGCCCAAAAATCGAATAACCATACAAGGCCAAAAGATATATGTACAAAATACGAACGTACAAATTGAATGTAGTTCAGTACAATATTCCACCAACAGAGCGCTAGTTAGGCTTGACGGAAGAATAACATACTCCCGAAATGTTCGTAAAGTCACAAAGTAAGCAAGACGTTTGTGCCAATGCCCATGTCTACCGGTTAGAGTTTGAACGCCGGTTGAATGGACCGTAGGATTGTGATGAACATTTGGGGAGGTAGGTACATGAGGATAACACGGCGGTTGTTATTGAGGACTACAGGCGCTTGATGTACTTGGATGCTTAAGCGCAACGAAAGTTGGTTTTAGACGATCAATAGAAACCGAGTGACATCGTCCATTCATATCCAAGACGACGTGTTTTGGTTTACGCTCGATAACTCTGTATGGTCTATGAAATGATTGGTGTAGTGGTTTATAAACAGATTCACATCACACAACATCGTACGTATCGAGATAATGTGATGTATGTTGGTGATTACTGTGACGTCGAGGAGGCGCAAAATCGCAAGCGAGTTATGTAATCTGCTGTTCAAGTATGGTTAATATTGTTGCAAAAGGACATGGCTTTGCTGCAACGTGTATACCAATGCGCTACAACTGTAGACCGGACTATACAACGGGTCATTCGAGGAGGGGATTGCAAATCAGAACAACATTGACTTTTCGTACCGTGGTGTCATCGGTGACTTGATCCTGCTGTTCAACACTGCATTCAGTGGGTCACCAACTTGAACACCTGTTTCTTTGGCAAGAAGCACGTAATAACAGAGCTCAGGGCTAAATGTTAATTATTCCACACTCTCACTCAAATTGTCGAAGGTTCTTCTCTGCTGTACGAGTTTATTTTGTATGAAACTCTCTGCCCTCAACATATCGTTTGTGCATCATATCATCGTATCATCATCAATAGAAATTATGCCGTTCTGGTAGTTTCTGTCAAGTTGGAAATATATCCTTGTATGTGTTTTTAACGGACTGGAGACCTAAGGCAGCTGTTCAAAAGAACATCTGTTTGTGTAATATGGCAAAATCTGAGTTCACCAATTAGGTGTCGTATGCCGGATTCTAACTCAAACATCGAAAGATGAATCAGATATATTCTATCTATTGTTAACCATGTTCCGTCAGAAGTAAGATGGAAAATTATCCCAAAATCTACATTATGGCGTCGAAATATGCTCGCTGGAGCATTTAATAATGACAGTGACGTCAGTTGAATTACTATCTCACAGGTTAGCTTATTCTGTATCATAAAGTGTGCTTTCAACTAATAGAAACAAACTGATTGACGCTTAACAACATCTTCAATGCCTGTCAATAAAATGAGCTTTGAATGATCGGGAAATGTGATGTCAAGCAATGTTTTGGAAACGTTGCACCTAGCTCAATATTTTGCACAAAATAAAAGAATTATGCTATATAACAGAGATTTGATTTCAATAAAAAGATCATCGTGGTATAACTGTGATATACTGCGATGGCTAACTTAAATTCCTATAATTTATAGAGCATCTTGAGAACATTATTTATAGTTGACCAAATTCAAATTCAAATTCAAAGATTTCTGGTTAAAAAAGTTAATACTTTACAACACCACAGGATGACGGTATGAATAAAAACAGAAAAAATACAATAGTATAAAAGCAATAGTGAATATCAAATGTAAGGCTCGCGAATGTTATTCTTTTGCATATGTAAGTCCAATTTCACTTTAAACGCCGCCAGGCAAGGAGAGTCCACCACATGTTGGGGTAGGGAATTCCAAAGAAATATAGCACGTATGGCGAAAAAATGGCGCCGACAGTCAATACGGGAAATTGGGACGTAAAGGGATAAGGTATGTCCGCGTGTCACTTTCCCATCATACACATCAAGCAAGTGTTTTAGTGGATGTCATTCGGTAGACACAATTCTATAAGTCAGAATAATATCGCGTCGTATCCTCCTTTGGGTAAAGTCGCATAGACCCAGACGTCGCAATCTTTCGGTGTACGGAACATTGCGAAGGCCCATCACTAACTTTGTTGCTCTATGATAGATTTTATCGAAGAGAGCAATATCCTTTCGCAGCCAAGGAGCCCAGACCTCTACCGCATACTCCATCGTAGGGCGAAGGTAGACATTCATTATCCTTGGTAACGTTACCAGAGAGAATCGTCCAAATATTCTCCGAAAGATACCCAACAATCTGTTTGCCCGTCGATATGTGTTCTGGCAGTGCGCTGTGCTCTTAGGATCCCGCTAATCCACACTCCAAGATCTTTTTCTAACGAGCTCCATGCTAGGTTTTCAGTTCCCAATCGATATGACCAAGGAACATTCTTGCCAAGATGGAGCACCTTACATTTCTGTATGTTGAATGACATGTCATTCATGGCCGCCCAATTCGACACGCTGTCCAAATCCGTTTGCAGTTTCTCACAATCCTCTGCAGAACTTATTGGCGTCCAAATTTTCATATCATCCGCGAACAGGACCATTTTGGACGATAGGAGGGGGGGGGGTAAATCATTTATGTACAACAGAAAGAAGAGCGGGCCTAGCACAGACCCTTGTGGGACTCCACTGGTGGTTTTGAACGTTTATGATAGCGCTCCGTTAACTTTAACGCGGGCGTCGCGATCTGACAGATAGTCGCACAAACATGAGAGGAGTGGATCACATATTCCTAAACGCATCATTTTTTGAAGAAGCAAATGATGATTGACTCTATCAAAAGCTTTCGAAATGTCTAAGTAACAGACGTGGATGCAAGAACTTTTATCCATCTCCTTTGTCCAGTCGTCTAACGTGAGGAGAAGATTTGTGAGACAAGATCGGTGTGATCGAAATCCATGCTGCGCGGGCGAAAACAAATTATGCGATTCGAAGTGTGCAACTATTCTTTCCGAGACTATACGTTCCATGAGCTTAGCAATAACAGGTAAAAGTGTGACGGGACGATAATTTGCAGCGTCATATCGGCAACCGCCTTTGAAGATGGGTGTTATCACGCCGGACTTCCAATCTTTCGGTACAACTCCCTTAAGCAACGAATTGTTAAACAGGCTGGAGAGCGGTTCACAAAGCTGACGGTGACAGAACCTGAGCACATCCGGTGTGATGCCATCCGCTCCTGGGGATTTTCTTACCTTTAGTTTGAGCAAATGACTTGCAACAATCATTGGATTTATCGAAATATCGCACAACGTTTCGATTCCTGTTTCAATTGAATACTCAGAACGTTCCACTAAAACCTTTGGCACGAACACCTTAGAATAGTAAATTGCCAGAGCATTTGCGGTTTCTAACACTGTTTCAGTTAGTTTTCGCCATTCTGGATGGGAAAAATACCTGGTTTGACTTTTGCTTTCGCGTTCATGATTTTGTATAACAACTTAGGGTTGCGTTCCATTTTCGACAGGAGCATCAATTGGTGCGCTTCCTTATCCTCTCGAATAAGCGCAGTCACTTTGTTGCGTAACATTCGGAAAATTTGCCAAGAATTAGAAGTGGTGTTTGCTTTATGATGCACCCACGCTGCTCGCTTCAGTGCTATCCACTTTTTTGTTCTGCTGCGGACAACAAAACGAAGTTCATCGACGCACCTTTTCTGAACGATCTGCGAGTTCTCGTCTATCTTCATTTTCAGAAAACCTACAAGCTCGTTCCATTGCGAGTCAGGAGTTATATTGTCCGTCTGAAAGTGCGGAATCTGCACGAGCGATTTACTCAGGGCCAATTTATCTACCCGTCGAACCACCCCATTCGGAGTAAGCGATTGCTGAGTACTGCAAACATAGTCGAACACAAGCACTGAATGGTCGCTAAGACCCAGTGGAGCCTGGAATTCGATCGCTTCGATAGATTGTTCCTCCGACGTTAACACCAAATCCAAGACAGAGGGGCGGTCAGAACTTCTCCTCCGGTTGCATTCGTGAACATGGTTGTATAACGGGATTGAATCTAGTACCTCTCTAAATCGGTATTCTGGTGTTTGTGGGGAGTGATCGTCCCTGAGATAAAGGGTGGACAGATTAAAACAACCCATAATAAGTGTCGTTGCTTGCTGTGTGCGAGTCAAGCGCTGAAGCACTTGGATCAAACTTTCGTTGTACGATTCCGTGGATGAAGGGGACCGGTAGACCACACCAATAATGCAGACTTCACCAGACATCAGTGTTAAAGTGCACCAAATTGTATCCTCGAGCGTGAATTCTGTCTTGTGTATTGGATGGCACTGGAGTCTATTATGGTAATAAAGAGCAACACCACCACCGCTTCTCACTCGATCGTTCCTTATCAAATTCATATTTGGAATTGATATCTCCGATTCAATCAATTGGGAAGAATACCATGTTTCTGTAATGGCGATAATGTCAGGTGAGTAGCGCGAACATATCTCGGTTAGCTCAGCTAATTTGTTCAGAAGGCTTTGTGCATTTGTATATAAACATCTTATAAAGTTCGTGGTGTTCAAATCATGAAAAGTTATTAGAGGGCCGACTCGGTTAGAGTCGGAATACTCAAGTTTTTTGGAGCTATCGCATGACATTCAGGTTGAACCTCATCACTAGGCGTTTGTGGGTCAGTACCATCCGTTAACTTGCTTCCGGCTATTACCTTGGGCAAGCTCAACACGACGTTTTGTGGTAGGTTTTTTCTATTAGCTTTCCATTCACGTTTGATAGTATCCGTCATTTCGGTTGTGAAGAAGGTTAGCTTTAAAGGGCTAGGACCTTGCCCTTTATGGTTGGCAGACCGCGGTATCCTAAAAGCATCCACAAGTATGGCATTTTAATACCAATTGTTTCGGCTAGATATTTCCATTGT
>JACCGJ010000285.1:15106-28588 GCA_013407085.1 Atriophallophorus winterbourni | reverse complement strand
AATTTCGTCGTAGCTCCTTCAGATTGGATCCGATTTTCCGGTCTAATATGTCAAGCGAAGTGGGAAAGCGAGCTCTTTCGAACGGTGGCAACATTGTTTTATTGTACATAACAATTGACCTTGATACACACTTTCCGTTGATTCGTGTTCCGTGATGGATACCGCTGCACCTCCATGCTCCTTTTGGCTACCGCGATAAACCTGTCATCTCCTGTGCCTTTTATACAACATTCTTGGGGACATTATTGTAGTGGTCAGTCCACTACAAATTGGTGAGCCTGACGTGATGCACAAATCCTTCGTGTATACCCTCGGTACGTATGTACCTCCCGCTATGGAAATCGTGGCACGCGCTGCCCCCGGATCACCGACGCTTGTCGCCATCCTATCTGGTAACCTTGCATACACGCATCCTTCGTGTATCTTCTCGGTACGCATGTACCTCCTGCTGTGGAAATCGTGGCACGAGCCGCCCCCGGATCACCGACGCTTGTCGCCATCCTATCAGGTTGCCCGAAATGCACGTATTCTTCGTATATCCCTTTCGGTACACATGCACCTCCTGCTGTGAAATTCGTGGCACGCGCCACTCCCGGATCACCGACGCTTGTCGCCATCCTACCCAGTATCCCCTAAAATCAGCACACGCCGCCCAACACGAAACTTATCAGACAAGGTCCTTACCAGCCCGACTACACGCCACTCAGCTTTCTCCAGGCGAGGCCGTTCGCAATCAACCCTGGGGGTTCAGGAACTTCTCAGCACGGACTATGTTTTCGAAGCTTCTGGTTCTTCGTTGTCAAGCCTGCGGATGTGCATACATCTGCTTCTACTGGGTTCATACTAAGACCATGCAAGACGGGCGGTTGCCGCTTGCAGCACGTTCACCCCATGTGATTCGGCTTTGGCAGCACGTTCATTCCATGTGAGACGTGACTCGGCTTAGTACTTATCGGTTTTCGTGTATCCTACCCCGGTCACCACCGACAATCGACCCACGCAGATCAAGTGCCTTGGCTGACTTCGAAGTTACTGGTTGCTGAGAGACTATGTTCCAGCCTGGAACGACATGGCCAGTTCAATTGTCAATTCCTGATCAGAAGTCTCCTCTGACCAGACTTCTTGGAAGGGGGCTGTGTAACAACATTGTTTTACTGTACATAACAATTGACCTTGATAACACACTTTCCGTTGATTCGTTTTCCGTGATGGATTCCGCTGCACCTTCGTGCACCTTTTGGCTACTGCGATAAAACTTTCATCTCCTGTGCCTTTTCTCCAACATTCTTGGGGCATTATTGTAGTGGTCAGTTTACTACAAAGTCAATCCAATATTCAGTGTTGCTCACAAACTTGCCCATGTAGGTCTAGTTTGGTTCAAAATGTAGACAACTGATTTTTCTAAAATCGCTTGTTCTGCCTCCGAAAATGGTATGAACACAATGCTTGTGTTAAGAGGAATCCAAAAAGATAAAATTTATCCAGATATGACGAGATGGTAGTAAAGTAGATCCAAAAACGCAGGAGCACAGAATTATGCGACCGCACAGTACACAGTATCGCATTCGATGTTACGTGTGGTGATAAACGCTGAATCTTTGCGGATCATACAACACGAAGTTTCGGTTTTTGCAAATGTGTGCGTGAGTCGTGAAAATAGTTCATTTTATCAAGATGCCACCTTTACAAATGCGACTGTTAAATGCCTGTCACCCCAGAACTTTCCTGGTCCGCTAAATGTTACGGAGCGAAAACCACATACTCATCTGAAGGTTCAGCGAAAACCATCAAGTTCAAAACCAAAAGTCACGGTGGCCACAAAACGTAGTAGATCTGAGGCAGTTTAAACGTCCAGCAACCAGTTGAAGCGACAGGCACACAGTGTACATTCGCTCCATGGACTAAGCGTGATTTGCACCAACGTAAAGGAAACAAGTGCCACCTTACTAAAGGACAGGCTAGAGCATGGTAAAGAGGAATTGGGAAGTTTGTGTGGCAGCATGGACTTTGAGCCAGTTGAACCCCTATCATTGATGCGACTGAATCGCAAACCTAATTGCTCAAAACTGGAAAAGACAAGACTGCTTAAAATCATGGTCAACTCTGGAAGGGATATAAAAATCATCTTTCTATCCGCTTTTATCCTGCTTAAAGAGCGTTCAGAGACCACTGCTTGGATCTTCGCTGATGTGCTTCGTTGGGAAAGTGCCCGGAATTTTCAGAAACAAAACCAGACGAAGCAGAGGGATGAACGAAGTCCCGGAAGCTGATGAATAAACTGATAAAGCAGTGCAGCGCAAACACCATCAGCTACAATGGAGATTACTCAGTGATATACTTGGCTTGCATGATGTAGATGTGACGATACATTTTCGCATCGTAAGCCGTTTGGAAAACGGCCGTAGACTAATGCCACGAGAACTTATACTAAGCGCATCGAAACTTCATATTGGACAGTAGATGCACCACAAAGTCCAATAGAAACACCACCTAGTCAAATAGTAGTTGACGTGCCAGACACAAATGCAGCCGATACAATAAATCAATGTATTCCAACAGTACAACATCAAACCTATCGAGCATCCTTGAAAAAAACATTCGGATTCCGACTCTGGAGTAATCTGCCTAACAGATATTCTGCACTCCGCTAGCCTCCTTCCCCTCACTCCATCCTTGTTGAGATAAACAACCTAAGAAATGCATCAACACCAACACACAATGTCTCGGAATCAAAATGCTCCAGTATAAAAGCCTCACTTCAAACTAACACTGTATTTAAAACGGAAACAACTGTCCTTAATCTAATCTAACGAGTATTTGGGAAATTTTCGACAAAGATATTCCCAAGGATCATGAATACATAGTTGAGACCAGTCATAGAATACGGTTTGCAGTCATGGTCTCCGTGGCTTAATAAGGATATTGAACTTATGCAGCGAATCTATCACCGCTCAGCAACTAGTTCCCAGCATCCGAAACAAGTAATATAAAGAAAGGATAGCTCAACTGAATCTGTTCGAATTTCCCTATCGACGAAACAGAGGAGACCTTATCTTACAAAAAATGTTACTTTACAAAACATTCCATATCCCGAACCACCTCTTACAGCATTTATTCACGTGAAGGAATACGAGAAATTATCGGACCCATGAAGGTGCTGGTGTTACCCCATTACCACCTAAAATGTAGAAGTTATTTTTATTCTGTCCGTCTGTTTTACTTGGAACAATTTACCTTTTACCGTCGTTCACTCCCTAGCTTGTATGATTTTAAAACGAAATTAGACGAATTTTTATTGAATAACTCTTTTCCCGAACACTTATATACAAATTATTCTAATTCCCTATCTTGTATATACACTTACATTTCAATGTTTACAATCTTATGGTGGATGTTAAGCTTGTTGCTCTTTTAGACCATTAAAAACCTTGAATCAAATTGATTTACCTATATCATATAAAGATGATATTCTGGATAGCAATGTTGAAATGGGAAGACTTATTTTAGTAATTCAAGAAATTCAATTCAAATATTGCCAAAATTGGCCAACCAATCGATATGCGACACGACGCCTTGTGACAATTATCAACAAAAAATCAACGAAAGATCTCTTCATTTTGAACACGAAGGTTGAGGGGGTACATTGCACACAATGTATAAGGTTGGTATAGAAATCACCATGAGATCACCAAATTGTGATGGTCAAATTTATATACAAAAATGAGAAACTCTAACTAAACCACAAATAAAGCACTCAAGATAATTCTACAGCGCATCAGAAAAGTAATTCTTTCCCGGATAGATGCTCTTATATACTATCGGCGCCTCAATGATTTATTCTTTTGGTTTCCGACATAGTCCAGATAAACGACGTTTGAAATGTGGATGAATGTTTGTAGAGCAAACAAACAGTTATATAAAACACTGAACAAAAATACATCAGTACACGCAGTTCGAATAGCACAGTAAGAGTTTTATTCCATAGGTCTCCGACTTAATCCAGATATACGACGTATGAAATGAATGAATGTTTGTAGAGCAAACAAACACTAATAAAAAACACATAACAAAAATACATCAGCACACGCAGTTGGAATAGCAAAATAAGAGTAAATTGTAAGTTCAAGTAGCATACAAGCTGCGTAAATGTTCAATAATGAAATGCATCAACTCAAAGATTGTGAAAACAGAAAATTCTATCGAATATTTCGTCATTTTTCGGAGAAATCATAACAATATGAATGAAGTTTTCACACACAAATTTACCGTCATGGTTTATCTAAATGCTGATAATGATTCTTACTCCGTAGATGTCGTGTATTGGCAGAAGGTGCATCATTTTTTATTTTCCTTAATGCGAAAATATTACAATTTATCTCCAATGTATAGGCCACAGCGTTCAGAAATTCATCGATGAATAAATTATATGCATTCAAACAGTCTTTCAGTTAGTGTTTATTTGAATGACTTCAATGAAATCTTGTTAGTGTTTGCCTCAGATTGTTGTTTTAATTACTGCCAGTTTTAAGCGGAAAAAGCAAAATGTACAACGGAATCGGTTTGCCCACTCCTCGGGGTAGTGGCACTAATGGCTACGTTCAGCGCAATCTTGCATTCATAACAACAGCCAAGGAGAAACCGGTTTACAAAACTGAGGATGATGTCAAACGCTCAGACGCCGCTTTCTTCAAGGAACCGAACAAAGATATTCTGGAGCATCAGCGAAAACGAAAAATTGAACTCAAGTGTTTTGAGTTGGAACAGACGATGGAGGATCAAGGGTATGGTGTTCGATTATTATTTTTTACTTTTGTAGATACACAGATGTTGAGATACGTCAAAAGGTGTCTCTATATCGTGCCAAACTCATAGAAGAAATGCAAGCCGAAGATGCTAAGAAGTCGTTAATGCGATCTGAACCTATCGCCGCTTTAAACAGCGAAACTGGTCGTTTAGTTCCAAAGGGTACTCATGAGACAGCTGCGATCAATATATTGAAAAACTCTGTGTTCAAGGAAGCCCTTGGTATCGGTTTAGATTTTCAAGATGGCAATTCAATGGAGCTGTCAAATCAGAAAAGAAAAGAAGAAATGGAGAACAAAAAACTTGCAGAAGCGCAAAAAAAGCTAAGGTTCGTTCATTCTTTGTCACGTCACCCTATCTCAATTTGCTGGTTATGGAATCAGCTATGCTTAATTTAAACTTTTCTACAGGATTAAATACTACAGACCTGATTATGCTCGTAGTTTTTGACACTTGGTCGTTTATATTGTTCGAGATGACCACCTATCATTAGAAAGTCGTCAGAGTTGTCCCACTCATGTCTATTTTCTTTTTGATATTTTACTGTTTCGTATCGTCTTGTCGATACAGCCGATCAATGAGTTTAGATCAGTTCACGTTTTAATAAATTACCAATCAAAGATCAATAATATGTCTCGTGCAATTTTAAATCTCGCGTAGGTAACTCATTGTAGCCAAGGTTTTAGTACGTTCCCCACTATATGCTCAAAAACTCCTCTAATACAACTAGAAGAAACTTTGCCAAAAAGTTTCAGAATTTTGCTGTCTTACTGGTACTGTGGTGGCTTTAATCAGTACCAGGTTTTTAAATTTTGCCGTTATATTAAAGTGCATTGCTGAATTTGTGAAGTTGCTGGCAGTAGTTTTATTGTGCATTAGTCCCTAGTTTTATAAAAGTTCCACGTTCACCCAACAGCCATCATCTACCCTAGATAGATGTTTCGTTTTTTCATATTAATAGTTAGAATTTTCTGAACTCGCGGACTGAACCTTATCGCTATTCCGAATGTGTAATAGTTTATGAGCAACATTGGAAATACGATATGCTGTTTATATATATTAGGGACACAAAAAAACGGAGTCCTACTTACTGTATGATTGAAGTGTCTACTAATGATTAGACAAAACGTTTTGTTGAAATTGAGGAAAACACGGGCTATATCTAAAACTTCATTTGACTTCGATCGACGTGCTGAACTGCTGTTACATGTCCGTTAACTCCTACGGGTACTCAGTTTATGATATGGTATGAAAGCTCAAGCCGTATTTAGGCAAAGTGCCGCACAGTCAGAGACTGCACGTGGGATAAGATACTGTCAGGTTGCCCAGGCCTAGACAGATGAAGGCGGACATGGAAATGGAATTAGAAATAGTAGTGAGACTCCAGCGTGTTTCAGCATGCAGCTCACTACCGTTGGCCAATAAATTTAGCACGTCAGTAGTTTTTTAAAAGAGATAATTATACGGAATTACTGTTTCAAGCGCATGCGGCTCCTGATCTTGCTGCCAATACCTGATAAGTGCAAACAGCACGAAACCGGTCGTGCATTGTGATGGGACTTCATGCAAATGAGCATTTTTGTTCATGGATTTGGGTTTAACACTATTATACATGTGTTTGGACACATGATTAAACAGGTTGGTCGTACCAGCTTTATCCAACATCGGCATACAGGTGCTATTGTTTACGGAATTACATTTTTGCGAAAATGCACTAAAATATGCTGATGAGCCAGATTAACTGCTGTTTGAATGAACAGGTTGGTTGTACCAACCTTATCCAACACTGGCTTGTAAGCTTACTTGTGTAAAGCTTAAGTACCTTTTGGCATCATTAACGTTGGTAACCAACGCGTTTTCTAGAGTTGCGTCTCATCCGTATAACAAGTATATCTTCTAAAACCCGTCATTTGATAAAATTGCTCTTTTGTTTAATTCATCGATATTAGTGAAGCAATTACATCTAATATTGCTCACTTTGCCTAACCATAGGCTTGTCACTTATTATAATTTCTTTTGAAACGAATATTTACTAAGACATTTGTTTTGATGAACTTTGAAACCTTTAGATCACTTCTTCATTCCACTAAGAACCAGATTTCCAGTACTTGGTCAGTGATAAAATTAAATGAGCTGCTATGAACAATGGTAAGTCACATCAGCCTCACAATTAATTATATGGTTTTAGCATCCATGTGCTGTTTCCACCGACGTTCCAAAGTTTCACTTATTTTCTTCGACGTTCAATTTTGATCTATTACAAGTTAGCGGCTTAAACCGATCCCACTGAGGTTTGGCAGTTGAACGCTTGAGGGGAAACCATCTGATGCTTTTAAGCAGCAAGGTCAACAGATTGTTTCTGTTATAATATTATGAGGTACAATTATGCCCGCAACACCTCTTCTATCATCAAATCAATTGATTCCTGATTGCCCAGTACTGTTGATTCCACAAGCGACTCGAATAGAATCGGAAATCCTGGTTTGTTTGCCCTTAATCCAATAACCTTCTCACCGAGTGATTAAATTAATATCCGCAAAATTAAACAGCCTTGTGCCGCAATTGTCGACAACTAGTCTCCTGACACAAAAGTCAGGAATTAGCATTTATCTGGTTTATCGCATTAAAAACGACGAGTTTAAGTGAAATATCTTCGGGATAGTACCTAAACATCTACTATTGTAAATAAAATTGTTAACATAAGTCGACTAACTTACGTTCATTAAATCAAGATTATCTGTTCAGTCCGCGCAACTTCTTAAACTGCATTATTTTTTTCGGCGACACGACCATATTAATTTTTCATTTTATTGCAGTACCTTGGATAGTTCTAGTGACGAAGATTCGGATGGTAAAGAAAAATCCAAACGACGAAAGAAAAAAGTCAAAAAATCCCGGAAACGATCTAGCAGCTCTTCATCGTCTAGATCAGAGGACGATCGTGAAGCGAGCCATCGCCATAACAGAAAACACCGACACTCGGACAAGTCATGCTCGAAAAAACGCAAGCGTTCTCACTCCGATCATCGGAAGCACCACCACTGAATAACTTGTACATAATTACATTGTGTGTCATGCCACAGCACACTCGATTGTACACTTTCATTACTTATGTTTTATCACTTGAAATTTTCCCGCATAATAAAATCGTTTGATTCCTATCATTTCGTTTCTGCTTAAATGGTAGCATCCTAAACATTATCCAAAATGCAACCTCGTTAGTTTTAACTGTTTATAAGCCCCTCAGTCGCGCTAAGATTGAACCTTAACGCATTGTGATAGCTTATGTACCTCCATGGCCCATAAAGCTTTAATTTGTGGTGACTTTCGGGCACCAACGGAGCTACTCATACTAGAAAGGCTGCTGGATAGACATCAGACAACCCACTGCTTTGTGTGCCAAGCTTTTAAGCCAAATGGGTTTTTACCTCGACCTGGGAAACACTGTCATTGCGGACACGGACAACAATGCAAAAACAACCGATTACGTACTCTCTGTTCACACTGCCTTCAATGCTCCCACTGGATGCCAATGTTTATAATTGTTTTCCGTTTTGTAATTACACTTGGTAGCTCTCAAAGAAGTGAAGCTTATTAAACAATGGTCAATTTAGTGGTACGGAGGTCGGCGCCTATCGGTCAACAGGTAGTATTGACCCGTACAATTGCTAGCTTCGATATTATCCTTGGCTATATTTCGGAAATGTGCACACTAGCTAGGTCATGTTGCTGCCTGATCCTTTGAATGGTTGCAGTTTGAGAAACGACTGGGTGCGTCGGTGGAGCTCAAAGTATAGGGAATTTTTGACCGGCCGTTCTGTGCAATTTTTAAAGACTTCCAGCTTCCTAGAACCACAGGTGCCAGACGGTTAGGCATCTGAGGAAGGTGGTTCGCCATGTTCCAACATGAAGTGATGGACAGAACATATCCCGGCACAGTTTAAGTGTCCGCACCGATTGATTTTGTGGACGCAGCACACTACTTCGGGCAATCTTTCTTGACGCTAAGTTTGAACAAGGGATCTACGAAGAATTTCCTAGTGTTATGCTGGCGGTTATCGATGACGAGATCTCACAACGTGTTTGCAAAGCGGGTGTAGCGTTTGCTAACTGATACTTATGGCGTCGACGCGGTTTCACTCCATGCTAAAGGCCGAGTGTACAACGCAGTGGTGCGTGCTACAATACTTTATGGCTGCGAAACCTGGTCTATCCGAGCGGAAGATGTCCTTCGGCTTTCTGTTTTTGACCTGTTGCCTGCGTAAGTTTGCTCGCATTCGGTGGCAGCATCGCGTTACAAATATGTCTGCAAGCGGGGGTTAGGACCGGGTGGCCACGGACTGAGAAATGCCGATGCTTGCTCGTTTGTGCTGGTTGGGACATGTTTTAAGAATGCCTCATCAACGTTTACCGTACCGCGCCTTATTCGCAGAGCCTGACAGAAGCTGGAAGAAACGATCGGGTGGCCAGTCCATGACGTGGCGCGTTGGGATGAAGAAACTCACCTTAGCGCTAGGCTCAGTTGTGCGTATTCGTTTGCCTGGGTGGGGTCCAAAAGCTCCATCTAATAGTTGGCTGGAAACCTTATGAGATATGGCTGAACACCGAGGTCAGTGTATTTTATTATGTTTGTCATAATTTTTTAACCCGGTATTAAAAAAAACATAAAAACAAAACAAAAAATCGCATGTAGTGAAACTACAAAACAAGCTGCTTTTTGCGCTTTTGCATATCCCGCGTACGTGCTTTTCTTGCTTGGCACTTTGTCTGGTTCCAGACTTGTGTTTCACGATGATGATGATGATGCGCCACAAAGCATTAACTCCGGATGCCTCCGCTGGGATAAAGAGACTCACTGTAGTGGGACATACTCAGTTGCCTAATATTGTCGGTTGGAAACGTGATATCGCCGTAGACTGAAAACAATCATTTCTTTTTAAATTATACTACAAAAGCATGTCAGTTTTATAAGCATTTGCATATTTCACTTGCTCGCTTTCTTTTCATTGATTGATTGATTTCATAAATGCACTATACATGGAGCTTAGCGGATAGGAAATTAAATGACTGACTATATGGAAAACTACTCATGAAATGTCTAGGCCTGGGCAACCTGACAGTATCTTTGTCCACGTGCAGTCTCTGACTGCGGCACTTTGCCTGGATCAGGCTTGTGCTTTCATACCATACCATACTCATGAACGGTGGCGATACCGATGCATAAACCAAGATACCTCGCATATTTCTTCAAGAAAACTAATAGGGTCGGAAGCCCACCTTTACACTTCTAATGAAGCATCGGGTTCACATGGCTGGTGGTTGTTCCCAATTGCTGTTAGACACGAGGCGACGAAGGTGGTAATTCACCTGCCTAAGAAGGGCACCCGATTGTCAGGATTATTTTTTCGACCTGTCGGTGCCAGTTTTACACCTTAGCAGGGTGAAGGTTAACCACATTTCCCGACAAAGGACAGCTGCAGTAGGATTTGAAAAACATTTTGCATCATTAAAGACTTCATTTCATCGATATAACTTTATGATGGTTGACGGCCTTTAAGAGGTTAGCTAGGAGTTCAGGCATCTGGATTGATTTAATCGTTTTGACGCAGGGTGATGAGTTTCCATGCTAGCGTTACCTCGGAAACTTGAGGATGTTTACCGTATAAAAGAAGACGGCAACCAAGTTTGATAGAATATCTTGTAAGGATGGAACTCATTCCTCAACTTTCTTAAGATGCGACACGATCACAAACGGAACATTTCGGCTGTTGAATGAACGAGAAAATTAGACTCAATGGGAAAATTAGGGGCAAAGTGCACATACTACTTGCACAAGTATTTGTCAACCGCTGTTTCCGTAATATCATTGATGCCAACTGATGGGATTGAACATGCAACGATGCTATCTTTGATGGATTTTGTCAATAATATTGATATAGGGATACAAATCAAACTCTACAGGCTATGCTGGTTAGGACGGGTCAGTTGCAGAAAATCGACTTTCATGAATGATTGCTTTTGAGACACCACATCCCGATTTACGTTCAACCCCAAAATCCTACCGACGACGCCATTAAATCGGCCGTGCTCAAAATTATTTTTTTCCACTCAACTAGAAACCCTTTTGTTTTGGAAACTTTTCAACGTTTCTGTGTAAACGAAGGACGTTCGATGCCCCTGGACGCTTTAAACGCTGTCCAATTTTTTATTTTAAAAATGGGTAATTGGCTTCGCCGGTCAAAAAATGACAAAGAAAACTTGCATATGCTGATCATAAAGATAGTCCAGACTGACATTTCGTCAACTTCCATCACAAAACTTGATGCCGGTGCAGCTGTTTTGGATTCGAATGTGACTGGCAATCTCAAATGTTCCGTTAACGTTTCTAGCATATTCCTATTAAAAATTTGCGTGGTTACATTAATTGGATTCTCTGAAAATTCGTTTCAACGAATAATGCTTTTTTCTTTAAATCAATACCGGTCGAACCACTGTATGGGCTGGGCAACTTGTGGTAGTAATCTTTTCAAAGCCAGTAGAATTCGCTATCCGATATGGAGAATGTCTCAAAACGGTGTGTGAAAATAATGCTTCCATATGTTTTATGGTTGTAATATGGCCTCTAATTATGTTAATATGATCAAACCAGCTAGATCCTCAGACATCCGGATGCCACTCACAGAAAGACTATTCGACTACTGCAGTTTCGAAAAGCCAACAGTCCAGGATTCCTTATGCGAGACCCAACGAGACAAGAAAGAATGGTTCATTTGATGCCAGTGACAAATTATATAAAAGAAACAACGCAATGAAAGAATCGAGGATATGAGTAACATGTGAAGTCATCGCTACACCAAAATTCCAAATAAGTGAGATCAAAGGTCAACTGAAGTGATCACATTCGCAGTGGGATTTGCATCCAGAGGGTAATCAGATTTATCAGAAATCCGTGCCGATTCGTTGGACCTCAGTGATAGCTGTTGCAGTTTGAGCAGATCGTTTATGTCTAGAACACCCGCAGATATAATTTTCACCTAAAATCAATGAAGATGATTTATATGATGAATAACTGCGCCATATGAGAAACATTTGATGGGAATCAACAATAAAAACTACGTTAAATAGACGAGTGATTGGCAGTCAAGAGTCCATCAACTTTAAAACAGAAAGCCGATCGATGTGTGGTACTACGACTCGCAATAAAAGCTGTCTTTATCTGATAAGACTCGATAATATAAAAATCGATTGTACAAGTTCATGGGGAGTGAGCATCATCAAAATTTGTCAACTCGCCAATTAGCTAAACAGTATCAACACAACAGTTGCTTCGAGCATGACACCAGGATGCCCACAAAGTCGACCAAGTAGTCGAAAAAATTGTGGTGAACGAGATAGCAACCGGTCAAACGTTTCATTGTACGCAACCCTCAGATAGCGGACCAAATAAACTCCAACGGAATAATGCCGCTGCGCATTCGGCCTTCGAATTATGAGCTACTCGGTGCGGCGCAATAAACGTACAATGCAATCTACGAGTGCTACTACTTTCACGTTGTTTCGAGGCTCACTGAACCTAATCTTACAGTCTTAATCTAATGATGACAAACAGTCAGAAACCGAATATGGTTTGTAAATGCAGGGGATTTGAGCATTCTTAAAAAGATCCAATCTCATTACCGTGAATACAATGACTAGCTAAAACCGTATGAAGTGGCAGGTTCATAAAAGTAGAGACATAGGTTAGCATCTTTCGAATTCACGCACTGTAGAGTAATTTTAGTTTTGGAAAGCGCATGGTTTTAAGACAAGCAAGTTTGAATTCACGTATATTTAATAATCTTGAATTCGGGAGCAAGAATAATTTACAGTCTGTGGTATGTCTCAATACAAATCGAGAAACTTTATCCATAATAATAAATATATATTATATAATATGAATGACTAACCGTTTGATCACTGATGACTTATCACAGGGCCGAGTTTATAAGCAACCAGTTTGCGAGAAGTGAAAATTTTAACCGCAAAAACTCGGAGTAATCAATACTTAGCGAAAATGTTCAACCAATCGGTATAAAAGACTTGCATTCAGCAACAAAACGAGTAAACGTTACCGGTTTTTCGTTAGAATCGACCGAGGTGGCTTCCACGCCCATTAACCCATCCGGATTATTTGCGTCCGCGATTGGAGTTCCATTTTGTGTGGATCGCGGAACCTTGTTGATAACCTCCGGGTTGTCTTGCGCCAACAACGCACGGGAACGACCTGAAAGGGTAAAAATATGCGCTCAGACAACAAGCTAACTAAACGCAGGCAGATTGAACTGAAGCGTTACATGCGAGACACATGCAACACTTTGGCACGTTATACTATGGGACCATTCGAGTAAAAGGTGCAAAATAGTCAATATGAAGCGAAGGTAGATGGTAGGTGAGGTGAACGTTGCAAAATATGTTTAAAATAAACGAGCTAACACTCAAATGCTAAAGTCTCGACATAGTAAAAGTAACTAAAAGAGTAAGTTAGTTTTAATTTTACCACGATCTGATGTAACAGCCACGATATTTACCACTGAATTCTGTTTTTCAGAACACCAATGAATATCAAACATGTTTCAAACAAACCTACAACGCAAGCCGAACCACACCGAGTGAGAAATGGTGAAGGACACCAAATAGGAT